>JAIPRL010007985.1:0-21658 GCA_025469235.1 Pemphigus obesinymphae | reverse complement strand
TATTATTTTTGTAATAGTATTACAATTTTGATTTTCAGGAGTAAAAACACGTTTACGTAAAACAAATGAAATGGAATTTTAAAATTATTTTAGAGTTAAAACACCTAGTATAAAATTGATAGAATAGATACAACATTTAAGAGATAACCTCGTAAGTGCTTTTGAAATATTATGTTTAAAAATTGTATAGTGATTTAAAAATGGTAAAAAAAATAAATAGTTAACAAGTATCAATGCTTATACAGAACTCTTTAAAACCCGAGGGCCTTTGATTATTATATTTTTGTTGTGAGCCAAATATACGGTATCACGGTTAGCACGTCGTGTCGGCTGACGTTATCAATATTAACAACATATATAGTTATACTATACGTTTTTTAGCTAGTAAAATATACATATTATTCATACAATACTTCTGTATTATAATAATATATAATATTATTTTATTAATTTTCTTATAATAATCTTAAAATGGTTGAAATGTATGGGATTTGGGTAGTGCACATATACACGAATCGCCACTGTCTAAATACAAAATTAATTTTCACAAATAACATCATAATTAATACATTTTGTATTTAATAATATTAATTATTTTTCTTAAGTAAATTACTAGTTCACCATGAAAAGTCTTATATGAAAATGTATAAAAGTGAGCTAGCAGTACGATTTTCTCAGTACCATGAAAGAATCGGAAATCTCTGTCTACTGTTGTCTACATTTATAAAAGATGAAAATAGAGTATTAGATAACTTAAAAAAGTCTTTGGCAGAATATTTGTTTTCAAATTAATAACGTAAAATCAGTATTAAAATGTTATGATATATTCGGTCATAATATCCAAATACGGAAAACCTCTGGTTTTACGATATCGCACCGCCACCGCCGTGCAAATTTATCTGTCGACGATTGTAATAGGTACTGCCTATTATTATTATTTGTCATATATAGCGATAACGAAAACAATTTCTGCGGTCTACGGTGACAGGTCGGCTAAACATATTACGCACGTGCATGCATATGTCATTACTTAATTAGAACAAAATATTTAAAACAAATTTTAAAATAGCTATACGCCTCACAAAAATTTAAGTGCTTCCAATGATTCGATTTGAAAAATATAAAGTTTTTTGTATTGGTGAACAAGTTTACTTTTGCATCGGTCGGAACATTTTTCAATTTTAGCAAATTCTTGACGAGAATAAACATTTTAAATTTTATAAATTTGTCAACTTTTAATATTAGTTATACATAAAAAATATTGAAAATATTAAAAATAGGTTTCGACCGATATAAAGTAAACTTTTTCACCAATTCAAACATCTTTACATTTTTAAATCGAATTACTAGAAAAATATTAATTTTTGTCGGTCACATAGGTTGTTTTAATGAAAAATTGATGGGGTTTTCAGGGGCCTTAAAGTACTAACTTAGTTATAGTACCTATGTAAATTTTCAATTTATTTTTACTCATTATTCATTTTCGTTATTCGGAGTATCTAAAAATACTATGTTTTTTTAATAAAAGGAAACATGCTATATCTAAACGTGAACGAGACTTAATCAAATATAATAATTATCAGAACTTGTTTAAATATTACTTACGATACACAATGCTGCGGTTCCTTATTTAATAATTGAAGTTTTAATAAATGCTCTATTTGTACGTTAGTGAACTGTATTTTTTTATTAAGTTGAATAATTTGATTAACACTACTTGTGGATTCATAATTACCCTTAGGAAATTTAGTGGTTGACATCTTTAAAGAAATATAATCGTTTACCAACTACCCACAACAATATACTTAATACATATAGTATATAATATGAACGTTATGTTATATTGTATTTATTTACATAGTCTCCATGGTTAATAATAATAATACATGGTCCTCATTGTCTATAATATTGTTGTGCAATATACATTTCATACATATATGAAAATATATTTCTTATATATCATTGTTCACTGCATAAAATTGAATATAAAATTTTGAAAATAATATTTCTATAAAACTCTTTAATTGTATTTTTTATATTTCTTAATAGTTAATACGTGATCAAATTTTTTTGGGAAATAATGTTGTTGATTATTTATTTAAAAAATATTCAGCTCAATATTGGCATTCACTTTCTAGAAGATAGTGTATCAACCTTAAAATGTTTATGGAAATCTAACAATTTGAAATATAATTAGGTCGATACTTTTAAATATATCTTATAAGTAGGTATAATAAAATATAGTAGGTACCTATTTAAGGTCTATTACTAAGCAACATAATATATGGAGTATGATTTTGGTGAAAGAGAACACAGAGGGATTAGGGAATGACTAAAACTAAAGTTGTGTGGGGATGTAGTGGGAAAGATTGAGTATTTAGGGTCCATTTTACGGAAAATGAGGGCTTTTAAGAGGATATGAAACTAAGAATTAAGTGTGAATGGATAAAGTGGAGAGAAGTGTCGGGTATTTTTTGTGACAAAAGAATCCCTATTAGGTTAAAAAGTAAATCTTATAAGGCAGTAGTGAGACCTGAAATAATGTATGGAACAGAATATTGGTAGATAGGAATATAGAACAGAAAATGAGTATAGCAGAGATGATAATGTTAAGGAGGAGGAGTGGAGTAACAAGAAAAGATAAAATAAAGTATGAGTATATAAGAAATAGATAATATAAGAGTAGCTTCGATAGTTGAAAAAGTAAGGAAAATATATTAAGATAGCTCGGACATATATTAAGGAGGGACGAGACTGAGGCAGCAAGATTAGGAAAGATAAGGTACATGTTGATCGAATTAGGGGGAGATGAAAACCGAAAAAGAGTTAGGGGTATGTGATGGCGAGTGATTTGAGGAAGGTGAGGATAATTGAAAAAATGCGTAAAAAAGAGTTTAGTGGAAATGTAGGACTAGTGTGGCTGTGAATTGTTGGGAGAGAAGTCGAAAATCTCTCAGAAGCAAGTACCTACAGGCGCAGTGTTGACCTAGGCTCTAATTGACAAACGTATTTAATTTATTTCCTATTTAAATAATTGCAGAATTTTTAATTACTTTCGTGCAAGGCAGACCGATGTTGAAGTACAAATTTTTAAATTCCTTGAGTTTTCCATGTAATACATCAAAAGAGGCACTAGACATACGGAAATAATCAAAAAAATTATTTTCATCATTTCGTAGATCATTAAATAATATTATATTAAATGAGCCCACTTCTTTTTTCCTAGCATAGAATGTACTCATAAAACACGTATTTTTTGCTGTCTTTTTCGGTGACGATTATATAATTATAGTACGATAATTTTTGTTCGGTTCATTATAACACACAACTTGAGTGTTCTAAAACTAAACACGTACTAGGTACTAAGCTGACTAACAAAAACCGTGCATAAAATGTATAAATCAAATTAATTTTTCGCTCGGATTTTCGCCGTACGGTCAAAACCGTATAGTGTGAAAAGAGCCTTAAGCCTATGAGAAAAATATAGCCTATGCTCTATAAGTAATGAGGTACCTGTTTTTTGGATTAATCGATCGAACTTACCATTTTCAAATTTTTACATACCTACCTACCAAACTAATGTTGCCAAATTAAAATCTTCGATTATCCTCAAAAAATAGGTAACATATAAATTAATAAATTGAATAGGTACATAATCGTCACCGGTTATTACATTAGGTACATTAATTATAAAAAAAAATATAAATAATAATTAACAGCACAACAATATCAGCTGTATATTATATTATTACATCACACGTACCCAACTCTCAATATATTACGACTACAACCATAACCCCGACGTAGCGTCATCTCAACTCGACTAGGTGCGCTGTCGGGAATAAAGATTTTTTTAATTTTATATGCAATTTTTTTATTTAAAGTTTAAATCCTTTTTGACACCATTTAAACACTGGTGTTATTTTAGACCAAATAAATTGCACAGAGACATGACACTAAAATTTCTATCCGGGTTGTAGCTATCGAGCTTCTCCTCGCTATGGCTTAAAAGTTGAATTGAATAACTGCCCTATGAAATGTCTCGTATTCAATAAAACTGTAGACCTATGTGAAAAAATCGATGTTGCGTGAACCAGACCTTAGACTTGTAAACATCATAGGATCACCAGTTGTCCATTCTGACCCTTGTTGAGCAGCTGAGAATTTGTGTGATTTTTTTTATATATATTTTATCATTTGAACTTCGCAGCAATTAGGACACCATTAGGATACTGGTATCTGCGCTTTAAATGGTTTCGTTGTATTCAAAATTTAGTGTTTGTCTAGTATCTGGCACCAGTGTCACCGGTCTATGAACCATCAAATTCAATACACGACACCAATTGAATACCAATATTACTACCTGGGAAAGATTTTTAGATAGGTACACAATAAAAGACAGGACTTTAAATATCGTGAAATTTGAGTACCATATACCATTGTAGTTCCTTCAATTTTTTTACATTAATACATAACCAACCACCATAACTTTTTAATTTATTCCATTACAAACATAACCATAATTTTATAACTTGTATTCTCTTTCATTATAAGAGTACTAGAACTTTCTATAGATTATTTTATTTCATTAAAATTTCACTCCTAAACTTTTTCTTCCAATTATTCACATTTGTTCCTTTTTAATTTTTTTTTTTTTTTTTAATGATTAAAATATTTTGAAAACGGAACTAAATGTATATAATTGGAAAAATAGGTCCAAGCGTGAAATAAGTTTCTTCGTTTTAATTTTTTGACAAATGAACAATTATCCTAATAACAGAATAAAATGTGAACACTAGAGAACAAATCCAAGTGTATTATTTTGTTCTTTTTGGAGCAATTTGGTTTCGCTTCAGAAAATTATGCAAAAAATGATTAAATTATTTGTAAAACAAAATCTCCCAATCTCAAGTTTCATTAATACATTTTTAATTAATTATTAATTAATCAATATTAATAAGTACAGGTTACCTATAGACTATTATTATCATATTAACTATTAAGTTATATATAAGCTGAGTTTCAAAATTTAAAAAAAATTCTAATAATATTTCCCTTTGAAATATTGAAATATTCGGATTTCATTACGTGTAAAAGAATTAGTATTTCTGTTATTACAGTTAAAATGAGTAAAAACATATTATAAATGTAATATTTAAAAGATTAAAAACCACATAATGTCGATAAACTGTGGAAAAAATAAAAATAAATTGCAAAATAATTGTGAAGGTATAAATACTTTAGGATAAATTGGGGAGCTGACCCCTCACCAATTAAATCATTTTTGACGTAAAACCATTGGTATGCGAATTCCAATAATTACCGAGCAAATTCAAGCAAATTAATTGCAACATATTTGTGAAGGTTTGAACTTTCTAGGAGAAGGTGGGGGGGCAAACTTCACACATATTGAAAATTTTAAACCAAAATTGAAATTTCTAATAAACTAATAAAAACTGACTTCTAACTTACTACAGCGGTATTTATATAACGTAAAATATTTTTCAAGATGACATTTTTGTCAGTAGGTACCTATGTAATATCATAACTATTATACATAGAAATAAACAAACCTAAGACAATATAGACCAAGCCACGCAGTATATACGCCAGTGTGACATTTTAATATAAATATTAAAACTAAACAGATGGCTACTCAAAATCAATATATTATGACATATAACTCGACCAAACTAATTCACGATCATACCCGAAATACAGGACCAATAGAAATACATTGTTTAATATGCGGGGACAGAAATCATAGGGGTCATAGGTCCTATATAAGAGCGTTTTCCAGTAGCGGACGAGCTCTCTCTTTTTTCTTCCTCTCGCGACTTAAGTTTAAATATAATTAATAAATTAATCACGGGGACACACCGCATTTTCTATTTCTTTCCTTCTTATAAATAAGATAAATTTATCTTTTTTCGATAAATTTTACTGGCCATACTCGTGGCAAGTTTTATTTGTCTTGGGTCTTTGTTGTTCTAAATTGTCTTAATTTATTTTATTTTTTTTTAATATTTTTTAATCGAAATTTTATTATATCTTTACAAAGGGAAAAAGCTCTGAGCTTGTTTTGCACCATTTTGTAACTCTATTTTAATCACACCTTGAGTGTGCTCTGGAGTCAGGTATATCTATGTGCATTCAAGTCTCAAGCTACGTTGATAGGAACACTCGTCAAAGGTAATATTTCTCAGAACTAATCCGCTGATGGTAATCGTACACTTCAATCTCGAGCTTGCGCGAACCCGTGCCTTTTTCTGCTCTTGCCTGCATTCAGTGTGTCAAAACATGTTTGCATTAAATTAACTTTCTATTTTATTTTTGTTAACTTAAATATTCGGCCGGTTAGCTTTTACGAATTATAACCATAGCTGTTATGTACATTTCATCTCTACGGAGACATTATAATCTGGATTGGTCGTCACTAGGATCTACTCTATCACGACTTCGTGAGCGTGCGTTGGACTGGTCTGGTGTTCGGGCAATCAGTGATTATTGTCTCTTTGTGAATAGTTGTAACGTAGTTGTTATATAATTACAATCGTGTATTGTAATAAAATATTTATTAAACAACAAAATCTATGAAGATATATTGAACTTATTGACGACGAGCATCCAACTCACACCTGCATTTACATGTCCACAGCATATACATACGCATATATAAACTAAGTCATTAATAAGTACATTATTCTTTTTTCGTATATTACGGGCAGACGGCGAAAACGTAAGTGAAGTTATTATATACCATATATATATATATATATATATATATATATATATTAAGTTGTAGTATAATTGAATCATAAATATTACCATCTCACACTCTACCCCCTATAATGTACCGTACCACCTACTACTCTTCATATTCCCTTCTGTGTTTTTTCTTTTCTTTTATATTACACCTATTATGTCATAATAGGATATTAAACTAATTTTGTTTATATACATATAACATATACCTGTATTATGCATAATTCACATTGGTATACATTACCTAAATTATATATATTACAGGTATTAATGTATTATACTAGAATAATATATTACTAGGTAAATTTGTTGATAATAATATATTTAATATTGTCACAATGTAAAAAATATATAGCAGTATGCCTATTCAACTTTAAGAAATATTGATAATCAATAATCTAAATCATGATAAATATATTATATATATTTTTTTTTTTATTAAAATGTAAGTATATAAGTAATTGTTTTAGTATAATATGATATAGAAAAATTTAAAAAGACATAGGTACAAAGAAAAGCACATTAGTTAATATATTTAAATATTGTGATACTGAATATAAATATTAAATATAGGTACTATAAAAATACTACAAGAAAAAACACCATGGTTTTAAGCACAGAATTATACATATATATGAAAGATTTAAATGCAAAACGTACTTTTCAAATTTTTTTTTTATATCTTTTTTAATAGAGTAAATTTATAACTGTATTGAATTAATACAAAATTGGAAAAAGTACGTTTTGCAGAAAAGTTTATACTCTAGAAAAGGAATGTTTTAAATAAAATTGTATTTCCCAATCCCATTTTTCTGTAGGAAAAAAAGGGTTTGACTAAAAAAATAATGGATTCCATTCAATTACCCGTCGAATTTATCGTATGATTTGATGTATAACTCAAAATCATACAAATGGAAAAAGTACGTTTTGCATTGAAGCCCCTCATATAGATTATATATTATATATGTATATAGTGTAAAACGTGTAGTTATTGGTACCTTAAGAAAATTTCATACTTAATATCACTATAATATATATTGAATCATGTTTGAAACTTTTAAAATGTCTTTAACTACCTATTTTTAAAATGTTGTTATCTTTCTAAATTTATTATCAAAATTAGTGTAAAAAATATTGTTTTTGATGTCAACAATTGTGTACAAAAATGTCAAAAAATATAGTTATTAGTACTTTTGATGAAGTTATTGACACTCTCATCATCAGTTATTAACACCCTCTAAAACTGTTATGACAAATTAGGTTGTTGTTTGATTCTATGTTATACAAATGTCTAATTTTATAGAATGTTAGTAACTGAATTATTTATTTTTTTATTGTTCATAAATATATAGAGAAATATATATAGGTAAATGGTTGTCATATAACCTTAATACTAAATAATATTCTTTAAATAAAAACAAATGTTTAACTTTTAAATATATGATAAAATGTATCATATATTTAAATAATAATAATATGTCATAACATATTATTATACCTATACAGTGAAAAGCCAGTGAAGGTAAAACAAACAAAAACATTTATCAAAAGTAATTAATAATAATAAAATAAATGTATAAAAACTGTAAGTTAATTAAAATAGGTACCTACCTATAAAGATTTAAAATAAATATATCAATATCAAATCAATAACATAAAATTAAGTACCTTACTAGAAACTCAAAACAATTCAAAATAATAATATTTAATAACAAGACAATGTATCTGTAAAATCTGTGAAGTTGATTTGAAGAAAACATTAACAAAGCATGTTAGGATAAAAAACCAACAATATAAATGTATAGAAACTGTAAGTTTAAAATAATAAAATACCTTTCAAGCTATAAAATAAATAAATCAGTATAAAATCAATAAAATAAAATCAAGGACTTCACTAGAAACTCAAAACAATTCAAAATTATAATGATAACAAAATAATGTATCTATAAAATATGTGAAATTAATTTAAAGAAAACATAAACAAAATAAATAGGTATATCAATATAAAATGAAAATAATTTAAGTCTTAAATTAACATTTCAAAATAGTTTAGTTAACAATTAAAGATTTTTCACAACTTTTGCAAATTAATAGTGTATCATCACTACTGAGATCACAAAATGAATCATTGTTTAAACATTTTTGATGGTATCGTCCATAGCAAAAGTTACATTCAATTCCCAAGCTAGATTTTGTTATTTCAGTATTACATGATGTACAATACCCTGTTTCAATGATGCAATTTATATTACAGTTGCTATGGGGGTTTATATTACTGGTATCAACTTTATTATCTATCCTTAAATATTGTAGTTTCTAAATTTATTTTGACTAGTCATCGTTTCTGATGGCTTATTATTTTTACTAAATCGTGAAAATAAATTTCTTGTAATTTTTTTTTTAGGCGTTTTAACTGATTTCGTTTCTTTTAATATTTTGTTTTCTTCCCTTGTTTTCTTTTTAATTTATTTTTTTTCTATAATAGATCGTTTGACATTTTCTTTTCGTTCATACATGGTTTTCCTGTTTTTCGATGTTACAAGTACTTTTTTTTGTTATTCATGTAATTTTTCTTTCAGGTGTCACAGGCCAAATAAGACAAGACTCAATAGGTAATATTTCTAATTATTTTAGTTATTTTAGTTATTTACATGATTTCTACTAGTACTGATTGACGTTTCTGTATTGTTAATTGATGATGGAATGTCAACAATTTTTTTTTCAAATTGATTTTGATTATTCGACAATTCTTCAGAAAATTACTGATCTGTATTACATATTTCTACTTCAAGATCCGCTTCGGTATTATGTTTGGTATCTTTATTTAATATTTCATAAACTTTATATAAAATAAAAAACTCTTCAGGGTGATTTTCGGTTTCAACAACATTATGTATATTGTTGAATTTTTCAATAGTTTCAATACCAACAAGGGAAGAGCCCACATGCTTTAAAATCATTTATCAAAATATTTCTTTTAACTGTGGTTTTTAATACTTTATCCAGTATAGAAGCAAAATCTTTTTTGTTACAGAACTATTGGGATTTTGATTTCACCATTCAAATAATTATTTTTTCCATCCAGCTTTTATAGGTTTAAATGCAGACATATCTGCCGGTTGTAAAATTCTAGTTGTGTTAGGGTATAATGCAATCAAAACTATTTTCAATTGAGAACATAAATTACTGAATTGATATGTCAAGTGGCTTTTATGCCCATCGACAAATAAAATCACAGGAAACTGAACATTTTTTCACCAAGAAACGGGTAAAAAATGTATGCAATATATTCATAAAACACTTCCACTTTCATCCAACCCATATCTGATCGCCCAACTTCCCAATTAGGTGGTTGGAATCAATTCTATTTTGAGGAATTCTTTGATATTTATAAATTATCATTGGATTGCACATTTGACCTGCCGCACTAAAAGTAAACATGGCTGTTATATTTTCTTTCTCATTCCCTCTTGCTATATCATAAATATCTTTTGCTCCTCTTGAGCCCAAGACAGATCTTGTTTTAGAGTAAAGTGAAAAACCAGTTTCATCACCATTGAAAATTCTTTGTAGGTCATTTAGGATATCTATCCAATTTTCAACAGATAAATACTGATGTATGTCATTGAATCATTTTTTTGTTTTCTTCACTAACGTTTCCACTTGCAGAAGTCACATGCTCACTTGTCCTTATTGAAATAATTGCATTTCTTTTTAAAAACGCCTTATACCAAGCAATTCCTAAAGTAAATTAATTAAATATTAACCATACACATAAATAAGAACTGCTTAGTGATGGAAATGACATACAGTAATCAATATACTTTATTTTTCATAACAAATAAAAATTATATTTGATATTTTAAAAAGTAAAAAACATTAGTAATCCTAATAAAAAATATAGGTAAGTATTTATTTTCAAATATATTAAATTTAATTTATTTAAAATAATTAACATATTTATACTTGGAGAAAAATGATGTATTATTTAACAAATTTAATTTAATCTGTAAAATAATTATTTATTAAACTCAGAACTTAACTCTATTAAAAACATAATATAAACACCCAAATCAATAATGTACTTATATAAATTTAAGTTTTTTTTTTTAAATAAAACTTGATTTTTAGAAAAAGTATATACCTACCTATACTTTACTACTTGAATGAAAAAAAGTATATAGGTAATATATTATTTTAATTACCTATCTAAAGTTGTATTAAGCGTTAATTTTTGATAAATTCGGTATCTACCTATTAATTAATTTAAACTACCTGTATACTTTTTCAAATGTATATAATACAATTAAAATGTATATAATAGCTGTGTAATTGTTAGATTTTTTTTTTTTTTGTCAATTGTTTGTCTTGTACCGAAAGCCTAGCCATACACATATATTTGTATTAGGTACTATTAAAAATCAAGAAAGGTTACATAGCAATCTCTGACTTGGCAAGCATTTCATTAATGTAGGTACCGAATATTTAAATTTTTTTTAATCATTTGACATGAAATATTCCAGACTTTATTTAGGTAGTGAGTATTTACAATTAAAATATATTTTGTTATAACCAGGCAAATTATTTTTAAATGGACTAGATCTTCCCTGGTCATCCAAAAATAATTTGACACTCTGTTGCAGATCCTCACGTCGCCTAGGAAATCCTTTTCTGCAACATTCAAGAAGCCAGTTATAAGTTTTTTTCCTCTTCTACACTCAAACACTTAAAGGTCCACACGAAAATGTTTCTTTGTCCTTATATTTCACCCTAAATTGGATTGACCTCGCAACACCAAATTGTTTTGCAACTGCTTTTTTAAAACAGATATTTTTGGCATTTCTGAAAAGCAGTTTAAAAAATAAATTGCATTATTTGATTAAAATAGTAATAAATTATCTACTTACCTTTAATATGGGTAAACTTAATTTAAATACTTCATAAGATCTCGTAGAAAATTTTAATAGGTATGTGTGCCAATAACTGAAATGGAAACTTTTAAGGTAAATTCAATAATTGCCAGCCCATGCCAATAACTGAAAAACATGAAAAAATCATACTAGTTATCAATTTAATACAAACATAAAAATTAAAATTGATTAAAATTATTATTTTTTTTTAATATAACATGTTCTTATAAGTAAAAAAAAATCACTATTACATTTAATGTGAATGTGGAATAAAAGCTTATCTTTATGGCAATATTTGTTACGAAAAACTTTAACTTCTTACCTGTTTCACCGACGTGCTGAGATGTTGTTTTGTTTATGCATTATCTTTATCAATCAATACTCATAAAATGTCGTAAATATTGTGTCCGAACAGTATTTTGGACGAAAAATATTCTGTCCGAAAAATATATCATTAGAAAAGTACTTTGTTCGAACCCTATTTAAACAGAAAAATATTTTGTCCGAATCGTATTTAATTCGAAATTATTTACGACGAAAATAAAACTGTAGAAAATATTTTACAAGAACAATATTCATTCCGAAACGTATTTTAGTAGAAAAATATGTCATCCGAATCGTATTTCCGTAGAAAAGTATTTTATCCAAAACGTATTTTAAACGAAAAATATTTCATCCAAAAATGAAATCATGGATGTAAGTGTGACCAGCCTTAAACCTAAAGTGGAAAGAGTAAAGCCGGACTGAGATAAGATAAAAAAAAAAAGAGGGAAAAGAACGACAATGCATATTTAAATTATTTCACAACAGAACCTTCAGTTGAATTTATTGAAATTGATAGTTTCTGATGGTTCTGAAGACAAAGTAAACAGTAAAGTATCTATATCGTAGTTTTTTATAGCAAATCGGGGGATACCTGGCCCATTCTTAACACCACCACTGTAGATATACACATTGCCATTTTGCGAAAAGGTAATTTGTATTCTTGTACGACGAATATTTACGAAAAATCCGTATAACTAATCCGCACGGCTACTGACAAAATATAGAATATTAAAATGTGAAATAATTTGGTGATTATTGTAAAATGACAAGAGGACATCGCATTGAACAGTTTCAAAGGTAAAAACCTGTTTATGCAAAACAAATGAAATGGCATTTAAAAAAAATGTTAGGGTTAAGACACTTATTATAAAATTGATGGAAAACAAAATTTTGGAGATAACCTCATCAGGGTTTTTCAAATAATATGTTTAAAAAAAGTTACAGTGTCTTAAAAATGAGGGGGAAAATAGTATATTGTACCTTTCGTTAACGAGCTTAATATTTAGAAAATTGTAAAACCCTAAAGAGGTTATCTCTGAAATGCTGTTATCCACAAATTTTATAATAGGGATTATAACATTAAAATCGCTTTAAAAGGACATTTTATTTGTTTTGCGTAAACGTATTTTTAAACCATAAACCATAAACAAATTCGATTTTTCCACCGTACGACCGAAAACAATGCGTCGTCACTAAACCGAACGACGAAATCAATCTAATCTGTAATTTTACCGCATACAGTGCCCGACCGTATCGTCTGAATATACTAATATAAATTACATTGCTACTTGCTATTGACAATTTTATCACAACGAAAGCAACTTTCTGTTCAAAAAGTGATTTAGTATACAGTCGTATTTTCATTATTTTCACACTTGCAATTCATATTTAACCTAGACGGATATAGTCCAAAATACAGATATAGATACAAGTCCAAGGAGTGTATTTATTAATTTATTATTAACTTAATTAACTTCAATGACCTCTCTAACTGCATTAAATTCTGAATTTAAAATTTTATCATGTACGATAAATTGCCTATATAATACTCCTTAGAAAATGACCGACTCGAACCCCCTTAACAATAATAATACTCACACACTCCCACGGCTTCTATGCTGCGTATTATAAACGGCCAATATATAATTCTT
Organism: Pemphigus obesinymphae; assembly: GCA_025469235.1. Classification (NCBI taxonomy): domain Eukaryota; kingdom Metazoa; phylum Arthropoda; class Insecta; order Hemiptera; family Aphididae; genus Pemphigus; species Pemphigus obesinymphae. Next base: position 8,007 of record JAIPRL010007985.1, on the reverse strand, counting down.
TAGAAACGGACCGTTTCCAATAAATTGTTGGTAATGTCTGATTCTGAACATGGTACCTAGGTAAATATCGGAAATATAAATGTCAAATCTTTCCAAGTATATTGAACTTTGATCTCTCATGCACGCAATAATCAAGATTCCTTTGGAAATTCCGATTATGGGTATGCGTGCGTGTGAGTATACGAGTACCGACTCAATAATGAAATATGGTACTGGCACAGTACATACTATTTTTATTTTCCTCAAAATATAAATATTACCTATACAGAATCCCTTAAAAATCGAGTATGGTATTAATCAAAATATGTCTGTAGTAATATCGTAATAGTGGATAACTACTTGATACTTGTAACATTACGATTATACCTATTTAAGCGTTTTTCAATATTACAATTTTTCATTTTCTTTTTAATATCTTAAAAATTGCCTATACAAAACCCCGTATAAATAAATTGTGTTATTGTTATAAAGTACTCTTAAAAATGTTTTCGAAGATCTTGACTTTAAAAAAATATATGACTAATACATCCTAGTATTTGAAAATAATTTTAATACCTACAGAGTAAGGGTAGTTATTATTAACTATCTTAACAACGCCACACCGTTTCTTTTTAAGGGTTTCTGTATAGTTCATTTTTAAGTAAAATTTAAATAATTTATTTCGTTATATTAATTTGAAAATCTAAAATTCGTGATTGAATAATACATTTTTCACATTTTTAAATAGGAAAATTAAAAAAATGTTTAACTAAAACACTTCACGCTTGGGTATAGTAAATATTCTTATCTTTCATACTTTGTGTACATTTTTACTCTGGGATTACTAAGAGAGAAGCTGTATTATAAAGAATAAATTAAGTGTTTTAAATTTTTAATACCGTATAGGACGGTATTACACTCAATGATTTTCAGTAGTAAAAACCTTTATCCACGAAAAACAAATGAAATTACTTCTTAAAGTTATTTTAGAACTACACCAATTATCAAATATATAAAAAAAAAAACTATGTTTTGGAGATGATCTCATATCAATTTTTAAAAATATTCATTAATAAAGTAAATAACATATAAAAAATGTTTAAAAAATAAGGGGTTTTTTACATACAATATTGAACAATATAATTAAATTATCGTGAAATACCGATGAGACCAATGGTGTCATTTCAGTTTTTGAATAGAAAGGAGCAAAAGTTCTGACCCGCCCAAATAACTGGAAAAAAACCGTTCACTACGCTCGCCAACTTCTTCTTGCGCATATTTTACCTTAGTAAAATGACCATCTTACATCATTTTATATTTAATGCCATAGGCACAAATAGCCTAATTTGTCGGGGAGAATATTGATAAAAAAACGAGGTGAGTGACTAAATAAATATGGTATCTACCTAGTTGATCAGGACTTGTTTGGGCCGGGTACTATAAAATAGATATACAAAAATTAAATATATATTAATATTTATTTATGGAAACCACCACTAAAGAACATACAAAATAAATAGCCAGTGGTAAAAGTAGGTACCAAAATATAGTATATGTACATGAAGTAGATACAGTACACAGCACAGTGTAAAACGCGGCAATTATAGCACTCGGGTTTTAATTTGTATTCTCAATATACTGATATTTGTGAAATCGATAAGTAAAATAACTAGTAACAGACTAGGTATTAATAGGTTCCTAATATAAGTTTTAACCATACTATTGATAGTGTCTATCGATCTATTTTAATATTATTATTTATTTTATGAATACATCCACCATGCACCGAGCATGCATGTAATTACTATACGGCATACCTACACCTTAGGTTACTTATTAGCAAGAATCATGTCAGCGGCTCATAAATAGTCCGACACCGGCCCGTTCCCAACAAGAGGGGGGGGAGAAAATGCCCCTAAATGACGCCACTAGATGAGACACTCTAAAATATTGTCCTAAATTCATTTTAAAATACTTTTTTGTATGTTCTTCATAAACATTTTTTTGAACATATGTCTTGATTATATTACAATTAAAAGTAATGCATGTATAGGACTATTTTTAGATAACTTTTAAAATATATTTTAACATTTTTTAATTGTCACGTCATATTATTAATTTATCAAAATATTTATTAAAAGTTCCCTATACAGAACCCCTTGAAAATAGAAAATTTCAAAATTCAAAATTAGACGAATTATAAACAATTATTTTTGTATTTGGACCCGTGCCTATTATAGTGATCACAATTATCCAGATTTACGGATAATCGGATAAACTTAACCTTTTATCCAAATTCCGAATATTTTATTTTCGGATAAAGTTTTCATGTGATCCGACTGATTAAATGATATGGAATTTGATCGATAACTGAAATATTTCCTGTTTTAGAGTAAATTTTTGGTAGTTCTTTTACGTGTATAAACTCAATTGGGATAATCTAAAAATTATCAAATGTACCAAATAATTTTTAAAGTGGGTTATAAAATAGATTAAATGAGTTGGATGGTTTACAACATTCGACTTATCCAAATAAAATTTATTTCAATATCTGGTTTTGGATATCCGGATATATCTGACATCACTATAGTGCCTATAAATTATGTAGGTAGTCAGAAAAAGAATCCCAGGTTAAAAACTAAAAAGTACTATCATTTTATTTCAATATGAAATTATCAAATCTTATACATACTGTATAGTAGGTATCGCTAGTAGTAATAGGTAACATTTGACATTTTATAAAATATAAACATTGAAATAGGTATGAATAACTCATAATTCAAGATAATAATGTTTATTGTCTATGCTTGATGCCTTAGTTTTTCTTCCAATAGTGTCAAAAAAGGAATGGACCAGCTTAAACTTGTTTTCCTTTCTGTTGCTCGCAATTTACTTGAATATTTTGACTCCATATGGCATATATGTTCATGGCCCATTAAGAAGAATAAATTGGAAATGATGACAATGATATTTAGTTTTGTCAATTTCCTCCTCCAACATGAAATGTACATCAAACTATTCTTAGTGATAATTTTCAGCCATATAATGTTTGTAAAGAATGGAATAATAGGTTCAATCACTTGGTTAGATATAAAAAATCCCACTACACTATTTGGATTATTTTTTTTTTTTTTATAAATAATTTTTTTGTATTTTTAAGTACCTACTATTTTTATTCATAATAAGTTATAAGTAATTTGTTTTTATATATTTTTTGTATTATTAACATCGATTGAATCAGTTAATACATTCAAAAGCTATAGATACCTATAGTAAATATTTATTTCCGGTGATTATTTTTCCGGAATTCATTACATATCATCCACTAAAAGGAAAACAACCATCATATTAAAAAAAAAAACTTTAATATATAGAACTAACTAGATTTGATTACAAAATAAGAATAATAAATTTATTGTTAATATCAAAATTAAATGTTTTTAATTACAAAAAATATGTACTATAATATCATATACCTACATTATAAAGTCCTAACTGTTTATTTATCATTATAAATATTATTGAAATATAAAAAATCATTATAGAGATAAGTTTTATTTTATCTTAATATCTAATAATAAAAAAATATAACAATCATTAAAGCTTTATTTTTATGCATATTATAATAATATGCATTTATTTGATGAATTTTTTGTATAGCACAATCATAATAGTAATCAAATAATACAATCAATTTATTTAATAATTTAAGTATTAAATATATAAATCACAGGTAAAGTTAGGTACAGAGTGAATTTTCACACATTTTTTTATAAATAATGATTAATGAAAATTAAATTTATTGTTTTATTATTTATTAACATTTTAAAGTTTAAAAAAAAGGTAGTGCTAAAAAAAAATATCTACTGTCTTTAATAATAAATTGTTGATTAATATTTGATATTTATAGTTTATACACAAAATGTTTCAAAAAATTATATGTATACATAGGTAGAGGCAATATATTCATTTTTCAGATACAAAATACGATTCTTAATCAAATTTAATTTTTAGATATAATAGTAAAGTATCTTGTTTTGTAATTCCTAAATAAAAATGTAACTTGATTTTTTTCTATTTTCATCTTTGGTTAGTTTTTAGATTTTTTCCATCTTCTTATTTTCCTTTACCTTCTCTCCCAACTAGTTAGGGTTTTTCCATCTATAAAATAAATAATTAAATATACACATCTTATTAATAGAAATATTGGCATATTTAAACTTTTAACAAAAACAATTACTTTAATATGCAAATATATTTTAAAATACCAGTATACGCTATTTTTTAAATATAAAAATAATGTTTTAGAGCACATTTAAGAGTTATTACACTCTGCCGGCCGAAAATAAAGTATAACTTCACTATAAAGTGAACTTATAAATAATAAAGTTTACTTACAATAAAGTATAACTATTTTTTAGTAGTTTTTTTTTATTCCATAACATTTTTTTAGCGCAATTTATAAGGTAAGTAGTTAATACTAACTTTTAAGTTTGTGAAAATGTAAATATTTTTCTTGCTTTAAATACCATGATAAATACAATGAAAGAGTTTCAAAACCTTTTAAGTCAGATACAAAGAATATTTTTACTTTTACAGTAACATAAAATGAAAAATGTTTAAAGGTTGAGAAGGTATCTGAAGCTTTTAGACAAGACTGAAAGTTTGGCAAGTAGTTCCTTTCAAATTTTATCTATTGAACCAATAATTTTTAGGTGCTTTTTCTTATAATTTATTGTAACATACATAATGAGATGTATTTGGTGAAAGAATTTGAGGTGTTTGTGATGCACACGACGATGACGTAGTGTTGGCATAATTAATGACAGTATTATTTACAAGCGGTTCTTCAGATTTAGGTAAAGTTTTGTAGTTAGAGAGATTTTCTTTATTGATGTTCCAAATAATTAAATGATTTAGCATAGCCCATCAACATCAACAATTGCTATCGGCCTATATGTATCAAAGCTATAAATGATAATGCATGATTTTGTAAAATGTTTTGAACATATTCTTTGATAAATAATGTTACTACAAATTGAATTTTCGAAATCAGTTAATGAAACTTTTGTATTAGATCTGAAATTCAAAATAATATAATTGAACCTAGGTATCACTTTAATTTTAATTTCGAAATAGTAATATATAAGAGCAGTTGCATTTGTGGCACTTTCAATTTGGAGCAATATAAAATAACTTTGGTTTTGTGCATTAAAAAATGAAATATGCATACCTACTATAATATTATTTAAATAATTAATCTTTACTTATAAAATTTATAAAACTAAAAAAATTAATCAATAATAATAATTACTTTCAGCAAAGTTGGAGAAAGCGTCTTTGTACTGTTGTTTTTGTATTTTTCTACTATAACATCTTAATTTCATCAATTTCTATCATAACAATCATATCAATATGATAATAATATTATAATAATCATAATAATCGTAACATCATAACGTTCCTTGATCAAATGTATTGAAAACAATATCAACCTAATACAAATTGAAATTTGTAATTTATGATTTTAAACAATAAAATTAAATTACTTACTAATCTATATTAATGAAGTAGATAATACTTTTCCTCCATTATTTCTGACGTTAAGAGGATTTATGTACCAACATAAATCATTTAATGTTTTGTTGTTTCCTTGTTTTTTTAAATCTGCATCATATTTTATTTTATTTCATCAACTATATACTTATTAGATATTAATCTGTGTATAGTACATAATATAACATAAAATATAGTAGATAGGTAGTAGGTACCTAAGTACCTATTTAAAATTAAATTTTATAAGTACCTATGTATAAAGTATAAAATGTTTAATGGAAAATATATAAATACTTTTTATTATTGGTGTATTTAAATTTTAAATAAAAAGTATGAAAATATGAACATTTATTAATAGATTTAACCTATTTAACCCCCAGGGAGACAAGTATTTAATAGGTATACCTACAATTATAATTGTTTGGATAAAAATATATTTAAATTAATCGTTTACTCACTTTAATTTATATTAGTCTGTTCCATTCTTGAATACGGGGGACAATCGTTTTACATCCCTATTTGGAGAATAACCAGTTACAAATTGAGTATGTTTAAAACCGATAATTTATGTATGTACTGTATAAGTCCTCAAATTAAAATATTCCCCTAATGATTATACCATTCCCCCATAATGCCACTAATTATGCGGATTGGGGGAATGGTAACTCATACAATAACCCTAGCCTATTGTATCATAAATAAAATATATATGTACCTATATTTAGAATTTACTAACTAGCTGAGTCAGCCCAAACAGTCATAAAAACACAGATTCTGATTTCACTATCTTTACTTTTTTAACAAAAATATTACACCACCCACACTTCGCATTCCACTGCATATTCAAACTCTCTTCTTTCGTATTTTGATTGATCTCTCTTTTATCTCTTGTTTTCTTATAGCATCCTAATTCCTGGATGCCCATGATTTGTTTCCTTCTATACATTTCTATATTCCCTCTTTCCTACTCTACACGAAACCATTCCCTGTTTCACATTTTACCTCATATAGACTTAATCATACCATACACAGATTGAATAATACTGCTTAGTTCTGTATATCTTAAAATCTTCATACACCCATGGTTGAAATATACATCTATATATGTATATAAAAGTAAAAATATATTAAATATATTTCAACCATGCATATTATACCCATTTTTATTACCACTGATCTTATAACATATTTTGTAATTCATTTATGCTTTTATTTTTCATTTTATAGCTCACTTGGGCGTTATTTATAAATAAAATTAATACTAAACTCGTTAACTATAAAGTAAAATAAACCAAATTATTAGATTGACACTACTATAGTTTATACTAGACCATCGCTAAAATTCTATTTTAGCCATGTACTAGACTAATTTTTTTAAAAAGTCGTTATTTGAAAAAAATTATCAAAATTCTAAAATAATAAAAATTAGTAATATTGTTGTAATCTATTTAATTGTTATCACGGTATATAATATTAACAATATACCGTGGTTGACAAGTAAGACGGTGATTGGAACAAAAGTTGATTTGAACGAATGTTTTTTGGAACAAAAGGTAATATTATAACAAAAATTGATTGGAACAAGTATACTTTGGGATTTTTTTGGAACAAATATTCCTAAAACATTCTTTATAAGAACGATTAAAGATAATAACAATAATAATAATAAATAATGTAATCCGAGAAGTTTATCAAATATTTTATGTGTCGATGATTTTCGGATGAAATATTTTCTAAAGATTTAAGTTGCTATTCCACTGCTACCATGTCGCGTACGGTGTGTGGCGTACGACGTTTTCGTGGTTCTAGAAATTTGGATATTGTGGTTAATGGTATGTTTGATATTGGTAGTAAATGATAATAATATTATCAGTAGTTCATGGTATTTATCAATTTATTATCAAACTGATTTAACAAAATTTGTACCTACCAAAAACATTAACCGTCTTTAACATTTGTATATTATATACTTTATTTTCTATGATTATATTATTATATTATTCATTTATTATATAATGTGTATAATAATAAAATTATGTTGACTTCTAAACGAATGCGCGTGTTTGAATATGAGCGTCAAGTTTATAGACGTAAAGTGATAATTCTGTGTATAAATCTAATGTCTTCTCAATCCGAGTAAGTGTAACTTCAATATATACATACATATTAATCATACTTGCTCGTTATAAATCTTAATTTATAATTTTGTTTTAAGAAATACAAATAGATGGTTTATTAGACCTCTATTTAGAGAGAGAAAAGTACACGGACATTTTCAGTGTTTGACATCTGAATATCAACTGCCAAACTCGGTATTGTAACACAATTTTCTTAGAATGAATTCTACATGTTTCGAGTCACTTCTGACTCTTGTAGGACCATTGATTCAACGGGCTCCAACTCGCCCTGATATATTATCTGCTGGCGAAATTTTGACCTGTACACTGAGGTATTTATTATTCAATAATTTAC
>JAIPRL010007984.1:0-21660 GCA_025469235.1 Pemphigus obesinymphae | reverse complement strand
ATCAATTTATTATTTAATTATAGATACTTACATTATAAAAAGTACTTACTACTGTATTATATTTTTCGTTCGAATTTGAATTATTGGTTTTGTACCCGTATAATATTTGTATACAGTGTCGGTATCGCATTGTTTGTACTTTGTACATCATATTTTCGTATTATAGGTACCATAAGCGTAAAAGTAATGCTGAATACGGAAAACCCAATTCAATCAAAATAAATATTTAGTGGTAACGAACGATAAGAAATGTACTTTTAGTTCTCAACGAAGGCACAAACACGTTAGCAATTTTTCGGTAGGTACAGTAAAGTTGGCGTCAAATTATTTTGGAAAAATAAGAACAGGTACCTATTTTGAAAAAATGTAGGCGTGCAATTTTGATGTTCGGTGGAGAATATAAAATAATAACATGTGTATCGAACGAAAATAATATTTTCATGCTATAACTTCTAAACAAAGTCCGACCACCAAATTCTGTTTGCACCATCGTTTTCAGCGTCAATAACTACATTAAACTTGAAAAAAAAAATTTTTAAAACGAATTCTCTAGTAAAGTTGAAATATATCTTATATTTTATAATTTAAATTAATCTTGCAAAATATCATTTTTTTTAAATGTTTTCAAAATTATCATTTATTATCATAAATTTTTTTGTAGAGCATATTAGGTATTTAGTGTATATTTTTATTTTTAAATGCATAAATGCATGCATATTTTGCATTTTTTAAGTAGGTACCCCTAGAATTCCTTAGCCCTTAGTCATTACTATTATTATATATTATTATTTTATGATTAGTAAATTTATTAGTTATTTATGTATCGGTGTATTATAATATAGTCAATGTTTTTCTAAAGTACCATCTGTACTACCTACATGCAATAGGTTCCACTAAGTAGGTACCTACCTAACACCTTATAGGTAGGTAATAGGTATATAGCCAATTATAATTATAATAATTTTGGGTGAGTATATAATATAGTTATTATTTACGTTTACTTATCCTTTAAATTTCATATACCTACATTATTGCAAAACCAAGAGATTTCTCGCTGAGTTTAGAATATATAATTGAATAATAGGTAGGTAATAGTATATATATATAAAAATACATTATAATATATTATATATATATATATATATATAGGTACCTATATATTATTTTTTTTATAGTTGAAAATTTTTTTGTTTTTATTGAGATTTATTTTATAAAATATTTGCATTAATTTAAGTTGCTTATTTTGTGTATCTACCTCCTAATTTAAAAGTTATTTATTTATATAGTTTCTATACAGTCTACACACATTTGATGTTTGTATAGAATTTAAAGATATTATGTTTTTTCATATATAGGTATTAGGTACCTACTTGTGAGGGTAGGTATAGGTATATAATATAAAAAAACAAGTTTAATGTTAGGTAGATACACTAGAGTAATGTTTTACAAATAAAATTTTTAAAAAATAGTCTATATTAGGTATAGGTACTCGTACAAATTATTACTTATACTAGTCAACAAATTCCAAGTTTTTGTAATTTATGTTTAACCAAAAGTAATACTATTCTAGTAAAAAAAATACCTACTTTAACCTATATCCCATATTATAATATTATATAGGTATCTAGGTATATGGATATTGAACTTATTCATTTTGACTAGATAAGTACCTATCTATTTAAATATAATTATTTTAAACATTAATTATTATAATAAATATTAAAAAATACCTACACATGAAAATGATTATGTAAGTCATAAGCAGTGGCGCACACTCAATTTATTCAAGTCAACACACTATAACAAGATACCCACCCCACATATTAAATATACCCAAACATATTTAATAATCAATTTTGTTATTATATTCATATACATTCATAATAGTTTATCTAATAATTTGTAAACTAAAATATGGGAATAGAGGAGAGAAATAACTTTTATTAAATAAATAAAGTGAGCTGCTCACTATGTGAGTTGTGTCAATAGACACAGCATACTTATTCAATATACATATACATAGGGAAAATATTAGTTTACCACCTACCACCTATTTTGATAGAGGTGTTGACTGACGTCCCTGTACCCCTTCGTGTGCGCCACGGGTCATAAGTATATATCTATATACAAATTATTAAAAATTAATGTTTTTTGTATAGGTACTATTTTTGTATGAAATATATAAATAAAAAAATTATTGTTTTATAGAAAAAATAAAATTAGTTTTAATATCTAGGTATTTATTTATAATTTTTACTTTTTGTTTATATTTATTTAGGTCAAAAATAATAATATTGTAAATGTATCCAAGTCTGCAGTATAGCTAGTAAAAGATGATTGTGAAAATGATGCTAATGATGACATAATAAATAGAAAGAAACCATCTGAGAATATGAATATTAACAAAGAGAAATATGCAAGTAAAAAAAATTATCATTATCCTCCTAGTGGTTGTTGCGCTTTTAAGAATCTTGTTGGTGGTTCCTAACACCGCCATTTAAATTGACATTTTCAAACACTTAAATTAACTAAATAATTTTATTAAAACATTAGTATCTCTATTAAATTGATAAAAAAAAAATGAAAAACAAAGATAGTCGTGTCGCGGTATTTATACCGCACTGACATCCAATAACGTGCACTAATACTTAATGGCTAATAACTGATGAATCCAAGTATTATATTTTAAAATTAACATAAATGTGTTTTTATTTCAGAGCGAATGTGATGAGGAAAAATCCCAAATAAAATCTCAATACAATAATTTGTTTAGCAATGATCCAGTTACATGGGTTTTTAACGAATCATCATTATCATATTTTTTGGAAAACTAGATGACAACAAATTTTCTAAGTATACAGTTTAATAAAACTTTTCGAAAAATTGGTAAATATAACAGAAAATTACCACGAGATGCATTTTCTAGAAAGCTACTTAACGGTCAATTTAAACATCGTGACTGGCTTTTATATTCCGAATCTCAAAATTCTCTTTTTTGTTTCTATTGTCTTCTTTTTGCACAAAGAAAAACAAAGTTTAGGCGTCCTATAATTGGATACATCAATTGGAAAAGTTGTTTGGCTGATGTAGGTTACCATGAAAAGTCTATTAGACATACAGAATCAGTTCGTAAGTAGCATTCCAGACAATCTGACAACAAATTGTGTATTGACGATTCTTTAAAAACAGAAATTAAAAAAGAAGAAAAGTATTGGGTAAAATTACTTCATCGGCTCATTAAAACAATTTCTTATTTAGCCATTCGAGGTCTGGCATTCAGAGGAGATGATGAGACAATTGGTTCCAAACATAATGGAAATTATCTAGGTTGTCTTGAGCTGTTATCAAAATTTGATTAATTTCTAGCGGATCACATTGAAAAATACTGAAATAAAGGCCGTGGAAATATATCATATTTATCTAGTAGAATATGTGATGAATTTATAAGCCTAATGGGAAAAACAGTATTGGAAACTATTATTCATTAACTAAAAATAGCCAAGTTTTAGTATTTTTCAATAATAATAGATTCAACACCTGATTTCACTAAACTTGATCAATTAACTGTCGTAATTAGATACATTAGCATTGATGTATTTCCTGTAGAAAAATTTATAGGATTTCTTCCATCAGTCGGTCATAAAGGACAAGAAATGGAATTAGCAATATTAAATATGTTTGAAAATTTAGACATTGATATAAAAATTTGCAGAGGTCAATCATTTGATAATGCAAATAATATGTCAGGTATCTACAATGGTTTACAAGCAAGATAAAAAGAAAATCTAAAACAGCAGAATTTATACCGTGCTCTGCACATTCCTTAAACTTGGTTGGTACATATGCTGCTGAGCTTACTAGTTTAGGAAATAAGTTCTTTATGACTGTCCAAAAATTTTATGTTTTTTTGCTGCTTCTACCTCAAGATGGGATATTTTATCAAAATAATTAGATAAAATTCCGAATTCTATACTTTTAAAAAATGTATCTGTAACTCGTTGGTCATCACGGTATTCAGTCTGCAAATCAGTGAAGATTGGTTATGTTGAAATTCTTTCTGCTTTAAAGTTCCTATTTTCTGACACTGATGAACGGAATGCCACTAAACATGAAGCAAAATCAATATATAAAAAAAAATCAAGAAACTAGAATTTGTCTTCCTTTTAACTGTTTGGACACCCATCTTAGAAAGATTCGACAAAACTTCAAAAAGTCTTCAATTAATTAATATTGATTTGTCATGTGTTGTTTTTTTGTATGATTCATTATTGTATTATGTTCATGAACAAAGAAATAACTTTGAAATATTTTTTAAAGAAGCTCAACAAATAAGTGGTATTAACACATTTCCTCTGACTAGAATAAAACGGAGGAAAACATTTTATGACGAAAACACTAGTGATGAAGGGGTTTTTTCTAACAAGGACAAATTAAAAAATGAAAATTTATTTCTATTATGGATGCATTAATTGCACAACTAAATAAAAGAAAATTAGCATATTCAGATCCATTAAAAAAATTTGGATTTTTTATCGATATAGAAACAATGAAGTCAAATGAACTATGGGAAAAAGCATTAGAACTGGTAAATGTATGTTCGGAAGATTTGGAGAAAGAATTTGTTAAGGAAATTATTCAATTCAGAAAACATTTTTCAAACTTTCCAAACCATAAGAAAAACATGCAAGGAATGTTAAAATATTTAAATAATCCAGTACTAAACACAACCTTCCCTAATGTTGAAATTGCTTTACACATATTTATGTGCATGCCATGTTCTAATGCAAGTGGAAAGAGATCATTTTCTGTTCTCAAAAGGGTCAAAAATTACTTACGTTCATCATTAGCAAATGAAAAACTATGGGCATTGTCAATTTTATGCATTGAAGATGAAATAACAAAGAACATAAATTGGACAAATATTGTAAAAATTTTTCAAAACTAAAAGCTCGAAAAAAAATTTTTGTTTAATTTATTTTTTGTTAACTGTATTTTCTAAATTAGGTACTTAGGTACCTATATAATTAAAATACTTTTGAAGTACCTAAATAGTAAATATTTATATCATTATACTTATATATGTATAAAGTTAAATATAGATATAAAGTTCAATAATTATATATTATAGATATGTATAATTGTTTTTCATTAAAAATGTGGTCCTATTCTCTTCCTTAAATTATTTTATTGTGGATAAGGTGCAAATAGATTAAATATTTTGGGGGGATAACATTTTTAAATATATTTTTACATTTTAATGTGTAGAATATTTTCCAATACCTAAAATATAGTAAAAAAAACCTAAAGTATTTTTAATTTGTTTTAGGGGGCCATGCCCTAATTGTATGAGCAAAAAAAAAAAGTCAACACCTCACCTTTTAACCATTTGGCTGACTGGACTGCAAAGCTCGTAAATAAGCAAAAAAAAAAGGTCATCGACTTATTTCTTTTTTGGCATGGACCTAACACGAATAGCCGATTGACAACACGATTTAGCCGACTTTGGGGGCAAATTGTCCCCGTTGGTTATGGCCATAGCCCCCCCTTAATCTATTTGCGCTAATGGTATAAGGGGCGACAAAAGTTAGTAGCCCTAGGTTCCAATTATGGTTGGCACTGCACTGCATGTATTTGCCGATGCACCACATTTACTAAAACTTGCAAGAAATTACTTCATTGATTAGGGTTTTGTTCTTCCCAGTGGTCACTATATTGGCAAATACATCATAGAAGATTTAATTAAACTCCAATCAAAATCGGATTTACAATATACATATAAAGTGTGTGTGAAAAACATATTGTCACTGGTCCATTAAGACAAAATGTAAAATTAGCTGCACAGTTTTTTTCGAACACAGCTGTTAATAGCATTTTATACTACGGAGAAAAAAATTTATTGCATAAAAATCATTAGAAAGAGGTTTGTTGAGAGTGTAGAATTAAATGAATTTGTATAAAGATATACTTACATTTTAAAAGGCAAGTACATGTTTTAAGATAATAAATGACTGGTTTGACCTTTTAAATACCCAAGTTCTAGTAGATAAGCATGCTATGGGCTATGGTAAAAATCTTGATCTTTAAAATAAAATAATTCGCGAGATGGATGAATTAATATCAAAAATGCTCGTCCATAAACATAAATCATTATTACCATTCCAAAAAGTTATCTATTTAAATCAAATTTTAATTTTAAAAAATGTGAGTATATAGGTAGATATTAGTAAACTATTTAGTATATAAAACATTTTATGAGACTATAAATTGTATTACAGGTATACTCCGTACAAATATATCCCTTATAAATCTTTTAGAAGATAAAAAAAATAATTATAAAGACATACAATACATAATAACTTGAAGAATTAATCAAGATGTATTGTAAAATTTTTTTAGTTTTGTAAAAGGAATGTCAAAATAGAATTATAATTTAACTCCACTTGAATTTAAATACAAGTATGTTTGACTCTTAGTTGATACCTATTTCATTTTGTGTGCAACTATATGTATGATTTTCAAACTATAATGATTATTAATTATATTTAAGTAGGTATATAATTAATAATTATTTATTATATTTACTTTAACGTTGTTTAGTCTTCGTTGGTATTTGCTTAGGAAAAATACCAATATTGTATTTTCTAAAAATCGTAATACACAAGATTCATCTGAAGAATGTTTGGTAGATAACTGTTTAACGTTTGAAACATTTAATGAAACCAATTTAAATATTGAAGTTGTTCAGGAAGATTTTAATTTATCTGAGAAATACAATTGTGAATTTGAAGAGTTTTTAATTCCATCAGAATATATTGAAATATTAGAAAACTTTGAGATTGAAGTTAGTATATTCTATATACTAACCTATAATACATCAATAAAAATTTTAATTAATTTAATAATGTACATATTTCCTTTATCATACTCATATTTTATATTGTATTATGTATTTGTACATTACCCATCAGTCTTTTATATTGTTATTGTAGACAAATATAGTTGCGTTAAATCTGAATCAGACCGAGGTAGACTGTCTACAGTACGTTGCAGACGTTGTAGCGTCGTATCAAAACGTATTAACATTTGTTTTATTTATTATAATTAATATTACAACATTCGTGTTCTTACCCTTACCTCCATCTTGATATTCAGTGTATTGTGATCATCCATTCATCTAAAATTATTTCTTCCTGTTCATACTTTTATATATATATTTTTAATAATATAACTATAGGTATATAATATAACACCATTAGTTATATCATAGTCATACCTACATACCTTATAATAGTAAATTTATCATGGTGTATGATGTTTATGATATATAATGTTTATATCATGAATACCATTATTCTGTTATTATTGTTCAACAGCAAGTAGGGAAAATTTAAATTTTGCGGTTTTATGACGTCATGAGCCTACCGAAAGCGTTTATAAAGTATTTGGCATCTGACAATCAAAAATTTATGATCATACCATGTTGTTATATTATGCTGAGAACCTAGATCAGCTGACAAAAAGCTATAACGAGCTGTATTATTAACACGATTATTATTTGTTATACATATTTATTAATATTATAGTACAACTATTACTAATATTCCCTACATTTGGCGACACTGTTTTATAATTTTTACCGCTCAAACCGCTGCAAGTAGTTTATTGGAGTGTCAATCCTTGGGCCACATAATCGGTATTCAATGCGTAACCAGTATAACTTAAATCCACATAACACTAACTATGCTGGAACCTCAATATGACAATAATAAAACTGTGATTTATAGTATATCTATGGATAATAATACGAATACATCTAACATTATTTTGTTAATAGATGGCGTAAAAGATCCGGTCATGCTGCGAGAAGTAGCGAGGAGCAGGGAGCGATACACTAACAACACGGTACCTCGCACACAATTAGCCTATTTGTGTTTAGTTCTGTATTATAGTCCGTGGCTTGGAGTAATTTATTTTGGAAATAAAGTATTTTTGTGATAACGTGTAAGTTCAAGATGTTTTCAATGGATGTAAACAATATCAAAATCGAAAAAAAAGAAGATATTATAAAAGACTTTGACGGTACGTAATAAAGTTACAAAATCGATTTCACGTTATTGTAGTTTTTGTTTTTTTTTCAGATAGAATTAAAGACAATCGAGTTAAACCAACTGATTTATATGTACAGTAAGTATAACGTACATAATTATATAATCAATTAATAATATCTTCTAAAACACATAGTAGAGAAAGCTTGATATGCACTAATTAATAATCTATTTGATACTGTTTTGTTGGTTGAAACTAACAAATACAAATTTTCGTGACAATTTAATAGCTCAAGATCGCAAAAAATGTTCTTAAAAAAAATATATATTTATAGGGATAACTGATAAAGAACAATAACAATCCTTTTATTGTATTAAACATTTTAAAGTTTCTTTATTTAATTAAGCTCAAGAAATAAAAAATTAAATTATTTATATTACACATTTATTTATAAATAAATACACTATACCATATATACCTACATTTTTATGAACTAATTTTTTAAGTAATTTTAAATTAACTTTTCAAGATCTTTATTAAACTATCATTAATTTATTTTATTTGAGTTAGAATTACACTCAATATAATTATAGTTTGTTGATAAATTATTGGTTATATTGGTTAGTTAATAGGTCATAAAATTTGTAATTGTTTGAAATTATTGAGATTTACAAGAGTATATGGGTTATAATAGTATATTCAGTATATATAGTATATAATAGAAACGTTAATTTTTTTAGAACACGAAATCATCTTTATGAAAACAACAAAAAAAATGACATTGAAAAATAATACTGGTTGACGATGTTTAATTAAAATGGTACCTATTCGTCATTCATTGGTTTAAATGAATATAGCGTCGTTATCGCTTTAACAATCATGTACAATGACGGCATCAATGACTATAAAAATTAAAATTTGCTTATCGATAAGAGTAGGACCAATAATCATTTAAAGTCGTAAATAATAAACATCTATTAAATGTCCATAGAAATATTATCATTATTAAAATGTACACAATTTGTTTCTTTGAATTTCTTATGAGTAACAAAAATGAAAATAAATAATAAATTATATTTCTATACATACCATTAAAATTTGGTCTAGTGGCCTAGTGGCACATGTACCATAAATTTGCTACCCCTGGTATATTGTATATATATTTTATCTTTGTATAAAATTGTGTTTGGGTAATTTTCTACTTTTATAAGTACCTATAGGAATACGGAAATTTCCTATAAAGCTAGGTTGAGTTAGATCAAATATATAGTTGAAACAAAACTCTGAACTTAATTTTCATAAATGTCTATTATATTTTAATTTTAGAGTATACCAAGATAGATTAGCAGATATTCAAATACAATTACAAAAATTACAAAATGGAACACACAATGAATATGTAAAGCAATTAAAAGTATTAGAACTTCAAGAAAAAAATCAGTAAGACAATTAAACTTTACCCATAAATTGTAATTAAAATAAGAATGGTTTGCAATTCAACAGATTAATAATGAACAATTTAAAAAGAGATTCTTTACTTAGAACAATTGAAATAGAATTTATTAGGGAATGTGGTCTAATTTACAAAGAGTTTACAGATCGTAAAAATAAATTCTCTGAAGATTTGAAAAAAAATATAGAGCATGATATTTTAAATATGGAACTTTGTATGTATACATATATAATATATAATAAAATATTTTAAGACTATTATTGAGTAATTTTTAGTTTCAGACTCAGCAGATCAAAAATTGACAAAAAAACTGAGGAGTAGACCAAATCATCCTGTAATATCAGGTGCCCGAGAAAAACGTTGCAAGCCTCTAGTGCCAAATATTTCTTATTCATTACAGGAACATGAAATTGAACAGGATGTCATGGCTATCCAAAAATCCTTGGCTTTATTAGATTCTACTACAGAAAAGCCAATAGTTCAAATACGTGAAACAGTCATTTCATCTTGTATTAGAAAACCAGGTTTGTTATATTAATGATAATTTATAACTATGAAATTCATGAAATATACTATTATATTTAATTTAGAAAAATATGTTAATAAACATACATTTTTATGCTCTAAATTATAATGAGAAATATTACATTCTTATACTATTTGAAATTGCCACAAGTAATTGAAAAATTAATTAAATATTATATAAAATATATAGGTACTACTAAATTATATATTAGTGTTAGGATGTTTATATTTTTGCGTGTTTTTTTTTTTAGGCTGTTCTATTGTATTAATTTTTAGATATAAATTTGTTTCATGATGTCTATATTAAAAATATCAAGATTTTATTTTGAATATATTGGGATATTTTCCAATTTTCATTTAAAGTGTATATTTCGAATCTATTCTAATTTTAAGTACATATTTATATAAGACTGGAGAAAGCAAATATAATTATGAGTCAGCGTATAAACTAACAGTTGTTAATACCTTTTTTATGGTATCATTATTATTAAAACAATGTATAAAAGTGGATGGATCAAGTCATAAATTGATTATTTTATGTGGAGGAGATTGAGTTCAAAACAATGTAAGGACTGCAAGGTAATTCTTGGTGAGAGAACATAGGTTAATAGTTATGGATATTTGGTGTAGAAAAAAGAGGATACATAAATATATATATATATATATATAAAGACCTGAGGATTAGGTGATAGAAATTAACTGGTGAAAATTAAAGAATATTTACAAAGAAGCTAAAAGAGGACTGGAGGGTGGAATATAAAGGAAAATATAAACAAAATGGGAGAAAACGTAACATATTGTGTTAAATGGTTAGTTAAAGAAGTCATTGGTTATATACCAGAAGATAAGCTAAATAGATAGGCTAAAAAAGTAAGAGATAGTATCAAAGAAAAAAAAATATAATTTAAGAAATTGCAGACAACCAGGCAGAGATGATTGGGTTGAGTAGAAAAGTTTTTGTAAAGCAGCAAAAAGTGTAGCGCGTAAAGGTAGATTGAAGAATTATGATAAGTAGTATGCGAGATCAGGAATGAAAAAAAGAGAAAAGAAGTATACAAGCTGGCTAAACAAAGAATATTTACAGGGATTTTAAAAATGTATGGTGTATAGAATATGAGGAAAGGTATTAACAAAAGACAGGGAGTTGGAAAATTATATTTTAAAGAATTATTAAATAAGGAATTTCCGAGAGATAGGTAGATTGAGTTGAGTGGAATTTGGGTATTCCATCATAATAATATGTGTTTCAATCTACCTGTTCCTTTTCTATGGGTTCTTCTTTTTTAGTAGTTTATAGCTAATAATTATAATTTATATTTATTAAAAGGATCATTTATATACCATATAATATATTATTTTGTCCTAGTCCGTGAATTATGTAAATACTATTGGTTTTAAATAAAATACAGATTGAACAAACAATAATAATTATTCATGTGGATAAATTAATTTGGCATTTGTATTCCACAAAGTCAATAACTGATTTTATTTATGTTTGGAACTTGTAGGTATTGTCATTGATTTATTGATTACCTATATATATATATATATATATATATATATGTGTGTATTTTAATAGAACAAAAAGAGGAGGAAAGTCGTATGGAAGTATATTATTAAAATATGGTTGTAGTTTCATTGTATGTGTATTTAGAGTTTCATAGAATTATGTGTTATAACATGTGGTTCCTATATACGTAAAGGAAATAGGGATTTAGGTTAAAAAGTACATTTTATATGACAGTAGTGACTCCTATAATGATGTACAGCTCGAAATATTAGAAAGTGAATAGAAAGAAGAAGAAGAACAGAGTATGAGTGTGATGGAGATGAGAATGTTAAGATGGTTGTGTGGAGTAACTAAAGAGGTTAGATTAGTCAAAATTAGAAATTAATATATAAGGGATAGGTAGTATAGGAATGGTTCCAAAAATTAACAAAATAAAGAAGAATAGATTAAGATGGCTAAGGGTATGTTTTAAGGAGGGAAAAGATATAGGCAGTAAGAGTAGTAAAGGGAATATAATATGTTGAAGGATAAATAGGAAAAGGAAGACCAAATAATTGGCAGGGATGTAAGAGCGAATGATATGTAGTAGGCAGGTGTAAGTGGGGAATATGCGGAAGATCGAGTTCTGTAGAAGTTGAGAACTAGAGTGACTGACCCTAATAATTGGGAGAGAAGGTAAAGGAGAAGAAGATTGTATGAATGTATTTATTATCTAAGCATTATTTTTATAAAATTTTTTTGTTGGGTCAAAATATTGGTGACATTTAATTTTAATTTTAATAAGTATGTTATTTAATAACAATAAGTACCTACATCAATTAAATTTTTTTTATTTAAAAAATTCAGAAACACATCATACATAATTCTTAACTCAATTTGTCAATAGTTTAATATTTCTGGATAGTTTTCTATTTTATTGATCGATGTAAAAAAAATCTGTGTGGCCCTTGTATACTCCTTTATCCACTTATAATTAGCTCACTTAAAATTTAAAATACATTGGAAAGATAAATAAGTTTCTTTGAAAAATATTTCTCCTTATGTTCTGTGTTCATACAACCAAAACACAACTTTCCTCATGATAACCAACGAACATGAGCGTGTAATACCAAATGTTCAAAACGTAAATCATTTCTTCACACATCCCATTGAATTTTGAATTTACGGGACTTGCTCAAATAAAATTGACGATTGTTATACTTATACCAAATAGGTTTTTGATCATATATTTAGTAATAAATTGCTCACTTTGAAAAATATATAATGGTATAAATGAAATAATGAGTAGATATATTTTTATGAACAATTTGTTGAATATAACGTTTTATTATATACTATGTACCTACATTTAGCATGTAGTATGTAATTATTATTGAGATTTTTAATTTTTTGTATTCATTTAAATCATATGTTGACGACCCTAAATAATTAGGTTGAGAATCACTGGTCTAACTAATGGGCAACATAATTATGCTACACGAAATAATGAATTTGTCTACATTAAAATTAGAGATAAAATCTATTGCCAATTTTGAAAACTAAAATATTTTCTACATACATAGCCTTTTTTTTTAAATATTGTTGAACAATAGTATCATAATTATTTAGGAAAAAATAATAAATATTATTTCACAAAAAGCCTATGTAATTTTCTAAAAGATATTTTTTTTTTGAAAATTGGTAATATGTATTTTTAATCTAATTTGAATGTAGATGCCTCATTAGTTGTTTCATGTTAATGTACATTTTCTATACTAAATAATAAATGAAGGTATAACATTATCCTTATGTGGCAAACATTGAACATAGGTATATAAAGTAAATATTGTACATTCAAAATAAAATAAAAATATGTATACAGAGTGTAACAGGATTATTTAACAGATGTAATAACTTTTTTTCTATTGAATATTTTTTTTTTTTTTAATTACTATTACGGTCTGGTACTATAACTTAAATATTTTTAAATTAAATTTTAATGTTTAGGAATTTGAAATAAAAAAAACAAGAAAACACAACGTACATTGTAAACTATTGATTCAAGATTAACATAACAATTTTATCTTTGTCTTAATCTAATTAGATGAGTGATTTATATAATCATATAAAACTGTATGTACAATGTTACAAATTATAATTAATGTATGGAGGTAAGTCATTTTTTTTTTTAATGTATAGGTATATACATTATTATACCTATAATACAATAATATGTATATTATATCAAACTGTAACACTACTAGTTGACGATAGCTAAATATTACACTCTGATAATACACAGATTGTATATTATTTCAGTCAAAACTACAATAATTATTATAATAATAAATAATATTAATTTTGGATGACTAATGATGGTACCAATATTATCATATAGGTAAAAAATGATTTTGTTAACACACAGCATCGCTACTAAAGCATTTTAAATATACAATGTTAAATAACATGAGT
The DNA here is from genome assembly GCA_025469235.1 of Pemphigus obesinymphae. Lineage (NCBI taxonomy): Eukaryota > Metazoa > Arthropoda > Insecta > Hemiptera > Aphididae > Pemphigus > Pemphigus obesinymphae. Next base: position 7,675 of record JAIPRL010007984.1, on the reverse strand, counting down.
CGGTATTATTAAAATAAATCAAAAATATTTTATTCAATCACAGCAATTTATTCACAGTTTATTAAATACCATCGATAATTTCAAAGTTGACAACAATATTAAAAGGTACCTACACAAAATAGTGCACTTTTAGAACTGTAGTATACAATTTAAGTAAAATGAAAAAATTTGTTATTTTTATATAATTTTGGATTGTTATTTGTTAAATAATTTTTGATGACAATAACATAGCATTAGTATGATAATATGATATTAGCAGTTCAAATGATAAAATTGTTATTATGAATCAAACCGCATTCGTGGAAAAAGATATTTATTGATATTAAATGTATCCACAAATTATTATTGATGGATAAGTACCTAGCAAAAATATTCTCATTTTCACAAACTTTAAAAATTGTTTAAAAATAATTGACTCAATGTTCGTAAAAGTTTTTGACATCAATTTATTTTTAAAAATCAGAAATCAAAATGGCTAACTTGGTTTTTTTTTTAAATTTTAAATACAATTTTACATTTTTTATTTCAAATTCTTAAATATTAAAATTTAATTTTAAAATATTTAAATTATAGCAACAGGCTTTAATAATAATTTAAAAAAATAAAAACTTAAAAATATTCAATAGAAAAAAGTTATTGCATCTATTAAATAGTCCAGTTACACCCTGTATATATATGTATATGTATGGCCCAAAATCTGTTATTTATATTATAATATAAAGATATAATATATAAGATCAATGCTTTCTACCTTCCACATTTAATATTTGTTTTTTTTTTTAACTTTTTCAGTTTGTCTTTCAAATTCAAGTACATCAACTGGCGATAATATGAACCTTACAAAAGATCAAAATTTTGAAACTATTGGATCATCTGCGTTCTCAGATACAAGAATTGAAGATGGAAAACTGCTGTTTAAAAAGAGATGGTATGAACAATTAACTTGTGTATGATTATCAAAAATGCTAATTATGTTATTTTGTTAGGTATCATCGAGGGCAAACTGTTTTTGTTGAAGGAAGACAAATTAAGTTTATTGCTATTATATCTGCAATTGGCAATGAAACTGTAAGTTTTTAATTAAATGACTAAAAAAAATTTAGTGTTCTACTTAGGAAATTATAGGTCTAATTTTTTTTTTTTTTTTAATAGATTTTGGTACAAAAAATATCTGGCCATAGTAAGTTTCGTATTAATTTGTCTTACCTATCAAAGGGCAAAATGACTATTAGACCCTATGTTGCTGATTAAATGATAAAACTTTTTATTTTCTCAATTGAAAATATATATATATATATATATATATGTATATATATATAATTGATGTGATACTGTTCCTTCTTGATTATAAGTTATAATTTGTCTTGTAATTTTATAATATTTTCTATTGAAAAGTAAATATAATCTAAGTGTAATTGTAAATGATTTGATAATTTATATGTATGGATATAAAATATTCATTGTTATAAATTAAAATATGAAATAATAAATTATAAAAATATATATATATATATATATATTTATTGTTTAATTACTATCAATATTTTATTTATAAGTAATACAATTATTAGATTACATGTACTATCTATATTAGTGAAATATTAATAAATTCATTATAGTCATATATAAATCAATACTGTCATTCAATTTCAAATAGATCATAGATGTATATTTCATATTTACCATATTATAACTTTTTACATTTTTCATTCAATAGATATTATAAATGAAATTTATACATTTTATTCTGCGCAGAAAATGTGTTGTTTTAAAAATTTTTTGTTATTTTTCCAAAAAAATCAATAAAGAAATAAAAAGCCCCAAAATGATACAAAATATCTTATGATTTTTTTTCTTTAGTTTTATGTAAATACTCTTTCCAAAAATATATATTTCATAAAATTATAAATAAAATATCCCCATAAAGGAATAAAAATCTCCTTCCTTTCTAGTACATCTTATGCACTTTAATTTTATAATGAAAATTGAGCATTTTAAATTGGAATCTATAAACAAAAAAAATATAATTCATTTTTCACTTTGGTCTGATACACTACCCAAATACAATATATATAACATAATATGTAAATATGGCAAATACTGTTTTTAAATTTTAGACTTAGTTATGACTTATTAACCATAAAAAACACCAAAAACAACAATAACTAAACTTTTGACTTTTCTTTTGCGATCTGATATTGAAAGATTCTCAGCGAAATACATTTTATTTCTCATAATGTGTTTTGTTATATTGTTTTATTTGCAGATTTTTGTTTTTATAGTAATAAAGTTACTTTTGAATTTATTTTGTTATTTAATATTTTTAACATTATAAAATAGGTAAAAAAAATTAACAGGTTTTTAGCCCATTTTCTCTAGCACCCACCACATATTTCTTTTAATTTATTGTTTTTAAACTATTCTTTGGTCAATTTCAAATTTTTTGTTTGTCTGTATTCTTGCTTATTTTTCCCGAGCCGGAAAGCATATAAGTATTCCATATTTTGCTAGAGAACCATATATAAACCCTAGCTCCAAATGGTTAAATTTTGTTTGAAATAACACAATACAATATTGTTAAAGATTTTTTTATAATACATTTAAGAATTAAAGAAAATTAACCAGACAACACACTAGGATATTATAATGTTAAGATATAATAACTTAGATGTCAAATTTAGTTGATAAAAATAAAATATATATGTCAAAATTACCAATAATAAATTTTAAAAAGGTTTCTCAGTCAGTTTATGTATGTGTATAAATATATAAAATAGATTTATGTTAAAAAAAAATACAAATAAATTCATTGCGTATCTACTTACACAATATATTAAGTATTATTATTATAAAGATCCATAATTCTTAGCATTAGATTGATTCGAAGCTATTTAAAGTTTATAAACATTTAATATAAAATTATAACTACGTCACTCTAACTGTATTTTTAAAATCTAATATTAAAATATTTGGTATAGTATATATTTTTATTAATATATTAATATCCATTTACAGATTAAAAAAAAATTGCCACAAAATTATAACTTTGTCACTCTTACTGTATTATAACAATGTAAAAAAAAAAAAAAAATAGGTAGTTATAGTCAATCATTTTTTAAATATTAATTTAAAGTTTATAAAAATTAAAAACAAATTTATAATTATGTCACCTTAACTGAATTATAGAAGTCTAAAAATATAGGTTGGTATAGTTAATATTTTTATAATAGTTATTTAAATTGTATTTAAGACAAGAAATAAAATCCAGATAGATAACCTTGAAAAGAATATAGAAACACTAAATAATAAGGATCTCGATATTTTGGAATTTCCTTTATTACAAGCAGAATTCGATACATTTTTGAACTGAAAATTATTACACTTGCCATATATTAAAATAGATATATTAAAATTTATTTTAAATAATTAGTTAGGTATAACTACCCTCGATAATACGCAAAATCAATTAAGAGCCATAGACCAAGACATCATTTCAGAAAATATTCTAAATAACGAACGACAAAACGCATCCTTAGACGATAAAAATAATAGTAATAATATAACAGAAAGTAGTGAAAAATAAATAATGATAGTCATAATAAAAAAATAATTTAAAAAAATTAATTTATATTATATATATTCAAATCAATATTACATCAACCCCAATGTTTTTCGGAAAAGCGAGGGAAAACATTGATATTTTCATAGAAAATTTCGATTTATCGGCGATAATAAACGACTGGAGTGATAAGGATAAAATCACGTTATTACCGTTGTATTTAAGGGCAACAGCAGCCAAATTTTTCAAATTGATTAAAATAAAAAATCCCATAATAGAATAGGAGGATGTAAAAACACAGTTCAATGATAAATTTATAGTTGTAGGAAATAAGAAGTTGATGAGAATATAACTTAATCAGAGGAAAATAGGGTCAGGAGGGAGCCTAAATTAATTTGTGATAAATATGACCAAGTTGTGACATACAATTGATACAGAAATGTGGGAAGAAGAGATATGTGAAAAAACATTTAGGGGGTATAAGGAAAGAAATATACAATAAAATTTAATTTTTGGATAATATTACTATAAAGAAATGAACAGATAATTTAAATAGATATGAATTAGCTAAAATGGTTAGTAAAAAGGAGGAAAAACAAAATGGAGATGTAGAGAAACTTAATAACGAAATGGTTTAATAATATATTAAAATAACATACTTGACAGTTGAACTTAGAAGTGCAAAATAAATCAATACAATCGATTTTAGTAAGATTGCCTAATGATCAACAACATAATAACTATAGATTTAATATTAATAATAACGGTACCTACATATAATAGAGGATATAGCGGAAATCAATAGGTAAATCCCTATTAAGGAAATTATAATAACCAATATCCGCAAAATCTGAAATTTAACCCTAATAGGTAGAGATAGGTTTGGAAATTAAAATAATTCGTTTCCTAACTATCAATAACATAAAAAATCCGAGACTACCACCAACGTATTTCGAGTGTGGAGTGTTAGGACACATTAGAAGGGATTGCCTAACACAAAAAACTATAAGTCCAACAGATAACTGGGTCTGCAATGGAAAATTCAAAAAAATTTAGTAACACACATAATTTTGGTATGTTTTTATGACAGGTTGTTTTTCTCGATAGCACATCATTATATTGTCCTAGGGTCGGAGCCTATGCATTTGCATTAGTGAGTTCTAGATAGGTTGCAATATATATAATATATATGTAAGTATTGTTAAGATTCCCACAACGTTTTTCTCTTTCTACTACAATGTTTAAAATCCCAATTTTCGAGTATTTAATTCGAGTACCAATTACACGAGGAACGAAACAATAAAACTTATAATGTCAAATATCAATACCATTTTTTAGGTAAGGTTACTTGTTAGTATGATTCCCATCATTTGTTTTTAACTATTCTTTATTCTTAATTTTAGTTAACTGTATTCATTAGTTTTTTCAATTTCGTAAATTATACTATGAATATATGTATATATTTAATCATTAGTTGTACCAAACGGCTTAGCCCATATATTTTATAATAAATAAATATACATATACGAGTAGATTCATTATTATAGAATAATTATTATAATTTACAAAAACTATATCTACAAAATACATATTATATATTATAATTTATGTCTGTAGCCTTATATAACGTATTGTGACCTACGTTATTTAAACTATATATTCAACAAAATTTATATCATACGAAATATTCAATCAAGATGATCAAAAATTAGACCACCAAGTGGCTGCAGCATTAACAGAATGAATCGGCAGATTGGTCAAAATTATACGAATTGGGAAGTTCGATTACGGGCGACACTATCATTGTCGGTCCGATGAGACCTACGTGGTCAATAATAAAATCATGTATGTTGCTTTCCAATATCCACAAGACATAGTGGTCGTCGACATTTACATGCGTTATCGTCCGGCAGTCCTTGCTCTTCCGAACCATCATGATGTTTTCTTCGACAAAATTTTTTTTAGTATCCCACGCATACAATATGTCATTCTGTCCTTTGATCCGAAAGTACAGTATTGACCCATAACCCACTCCAAGAAACAGTATTTTACTCGCTTTTTTACCTGAAACACAATATGTATTACCTCCTGTATATATTTTCTTTTTAAAAACAAATATGCGTTTGTGTATATAATAGAGCAGATGGAGGATCCTATAAGTTTTATTTTAACTTTATTTTTCTAAATTTTAATACCTAGTATAAAAATCGAATAGCAAATTATTTCAAAAAAGACCCCTCATACCTATATTAATTTATTTTATACTTTCTTATCACTCACAGTGGAGCAACTACCGGGGGGGTTGGGTGTGTCAATCACCGGGGCCCGCAGACTGCAGGGGCCCCAGGCCCCTGCAAAACTAATATATTATAATTTATAACATACGTACATTATGCCATTATAGTACCTAGTATAAAATTAAAAATATAATATAACTAGCATATTTTTATAATATTATGTGGAAAAATACGGGTATATTCAATATTGTATATTATTATCGATTATCTGGAATCGGTTTGTCAGCATTGATATTTGATGTTATCGAAATATTATTCTATAAATATAAATTAGTGTCTAGACGTACAGTGTAGGTATTATTGTAATGTATATACTATATACTGTAGATGTGTCTGTATGGTTAAATCAAGTATGTTATTGTTTGTACTATATATACTATAACTATATAGGTATGCATGTATTCGTATCGGCTAAAAATAAAATGGAAAAGTACAGTGATTATTGCCGAAAACAGACTAATTTTAAATTAGGTACAAATTTCGTAATATTTACTAATATTCACGTTAGTAGGGTCGCTCGGTAGGAATTAGTGTTACGACGCGGTAGGTCTCAGGTTTCCAGTCCCGGTCCCCCCGTTAGGTTTAAGGCATCGACGTTTATGGTCACGGTGCAACCGCTGTCCGGACCGACAAAAAATCTCTGTGCATTTCGACTTCGTGCGATCTTTTTTTGCATTTTTTTTTTCCAAATTTTTTTCCCCATATATAATTTTTATAATGTAATATTCTTATTCTTTTATTTCGTTTGTTAAATTGTGTACTTACCTATTTTATTTATTGAATTATGCGTTATAATATGTGTATCATTTTTTTCGTTTGTTAAATTGTGTACCTACCCATTTTATTTAATTGAATTTTACGTTATAATTTTAAAAATACCGTAAATCCTTTTTTGCAAGTTTTCCCCGTTTTTCATTATTATTTTGTGTTCGTTTTTCAATTGGAATGCGTCGAAAATTCGATAAGTTTGGACGGGGTGACACATAATTAAATTTAATTTTAATTAACAACGCACACATTCTGAACCAGTTCAGTTACTTTTATCTTTGTGTGTGCGGAATTGACATAACACATAAATAATTGTAATAATAATGTGTAAAGCGTAGGTATTCCTCTGCCGTTGCCGTTTTAAAACCGTTCTCCGGTCGTTTTGTAATTTTTACAAGTTTCGTTCCTCCGCTTTTTCGCCTTTTCTCCGAGCTTTCGACGCCTGGAAGAAAAAAAAATTTCTCGACTCGGTGACTCGCCGTTGGTTATCACCGCGGGACATTTCTCCTGCGCCGTCTGTTATCACTCGACGTTCTCCCGCGCCGTATTATCGCCCCGAACTTTCGAAATCGGCTTTAGCGACCTTTGTCGGCCTTTTTCGACTCCGCGGACTTCGGATTCGCGTTTCCCGGACGTTTAACGCCCGACCCAACGTTTCTTTGTCTATCGTTCGTCTCCCATCGACCGGGACGTTCGTTCTGAATACGCGTATATATTATCTGTCTATATATACGTAACAGTGTCGTACGTTATCTAAATAGTTTAAATACGAGAAATTTCAAACGCTTTATAATCAATTTTGTAGCTTAATAGGAACGGCAATGAACTTTCGATGCGGGTACGCCGGTTCGAATCTCACTCCGCCTATCTGTTTTTTGCGACTTTTTTTTTATCTAATATCCGAAATCGCTATTTTAAATATATAAAAAGATGTAGCTAATAAATTGGACTTGGAAAAAATGATTTCTACATTTGCCGATACCAAAACGAGAAAAAAGAACTTTCTTAAGTAAAGAAAAATATTTAATACTACCAAAGACATATAATTTAG
>JAIPRL010007983.1:0-21662 GCA_025469235.1 Pemphigus obesinymphae | reverse complement strand
ATGTATACGACACCGAAGCTACGCTCAGAATCGTTTTATTGAATGCAATGATTTATCATTGCTTTCAAATTCAATACATCCACCAAAAGTACCCTATCCAGTAGCGAAGTGCATCCACCAATACTGACACACGACGAGCGAAGTGCTTCCACAACCTACTGACCGGCTTTTTATTTGTGAAGTGCATGGGGACACCCACGCAAACTTGTTCAGTGGGACTGCAGATTATCTTCTTTGAATAAATAAATAAACAATTATACTTGTAAGTTGTACGTATTATTACCGATGTTCTTACTTCAGAATTCTTTATTATAGGTACCTATCTATATGGCTATATATGGGTATACTAAACCTAAATTAAAATCTAAAACATTTAAAAAAAGTTAATTTTCATAAGTAGCTACTCAATACTATTACATGTATATATTGGCTATTGGATGACATGAATAATATCAAGTTATAAAAATGTTATTTATAGCTTATTGAATTATCATTATTTCTTGTACTTCTATTATATGTACAATAAAATGGTTACCCTACAATAATGTTATTAAAAAACAACATTTTACGATTTTTTTTATCTATTGTAATTTAATTATTATTATATTTTTTTTTTAGGTATTATTAATCTATTTTACTGTATAATACGTACATCCGTACCTATTATTTAACATGGGCACTTAATGTTTAAAAATAACCACTACCTATCTAGTGCAATATGCAATATGAACAATAATAAAAAATAAACAAAAATAAAAATAATGTTTAATGTTTATTGAATATAATATTTAATTAATAATTAGTTTAATAATAATACCTACTATTATGACATGTATAATACGTTAAACATTAATTCAAAAACATTATTGATAAAACTTAAAATTAAATTCTATATAATGTAATACCTGTATATTAATTAATAATTATTATAAAAATAAAATAATTTGCATTTTGAAATTCAGCACAGTCATACCTTACATACCTACCTACTCTATAAATTGTTAGGAGTGTAGTCGGCAAAATGGGAAGAATGTTGATTACCTTTTCTTTTTTTGCTTATTTTATGTTTTGAAGAGAAATATTGTATACTTTTTTACATTTTCACCCTCCCCCCCCCTCAAAAAAAAAAAATCATTCTTCGGAACGGCCCTGCACCTATACGACTGCTAAAATACGTTTAATTGATCTAAGTATACATATCGTGGGAAGTTATGTCGTACCTACTACTCCATTACAGGGATTCATTGATATTTTGGTGACTATACTGCGCAAAGCCGTAGCAAGGACTTGGCGAAACTGGCCCAGGCCACAAGGGCGCGCAAAAATATCGAAATTCACTAATATATATCCCTAAATTTCTAATATTGGGGGGGAGGGGGTGGCCCGGGCGAAAATTCAAATTCAAAATTAAATACGAAATCTCTATACGCGTAAAGGTAATGAGCGGGTATATGTACTCGAGTATTTTGCTTATTAACTGGGTTTTTAAGGAACGAGGTGGGGGGGGCGGAAATTCGGTTCTTCGCCCAAGGACGCTATATCGAATCTCGTTACGAATCTCTGCTACCGACTATATATAATATGCGTACACCTATACATTATGTTAGACATATTATATTATTATAATATTACCTGTACACGGATCGATGGATGTTAAAAGCCACAAAGGGGTGTCTGCATGGCGGCCGCGTGTCGCCGCGTATATTTTTATCGCGGCGCGCAACACGTTTTCGCATTTAAATTTTACGAATGTTTTCGTCCTTTTATTTTATTTTATTTTTTTTTGCAGGAACAGGTACGTATAATATATATTATGATAATACACTCGCGTTATATTATATAATACGCGGGAGATTGTGGTTCTCACGACCAAAGGTGGTATCCTTTTACCGCATATATATATATATACCAATACCACGGCGTGTATGCTGTAGGCGGAAACCGATTATACAATTTTGCACACAGGTCCTCGCAACTGTTGCACAATGGACCAGGTAGTCGGTATACGCGAAAAACTCCTCGTCAATAGACCGTGTCGCGCGTTTTTGTGCGCCGCTCGTCGCGGTCTTTGCATCATCCACAATAATAATAATAATAATAATAATGGCGCATCGTATTTTTGCGTAATTCCTCCAGGAAAAAGGATATATTTTTCGTTATATTCGTGTTTCATTGTTATTCTCCCGTTTGCCCTCGTAATAATACTATATATGTATACATTATACGTATTTGTGTGTGTGTGTGTGTGTGTGTATATATTCGAAAAATATCCCAAAATCGCGAAGGGCTACCGTCCTTCATCGCGTGGGAACGGATGACCCAACCCGACCCCAGTGCCGCCAGTGTAGTACACACACACACTTAAACGAGTTCAGGTATACGCGGCCCCGCGTATATTATTATTATTATTATTATTATTATTATTATTATTATTATTATTATTATGCATCGATTCCGAGGGTGAACATTAACATAACAGTGGCGCGAAATGACAATTTGCCAAAAACGTCTCTATAGATCAAACGCGTTGATTTGTTTCGAAATGACATTTTCACACACTCCTATATAGTGCGCACGCTACGACGAGAACGAGCCGAACGATAAACTTCGTTCGGAAGGGTTTGGTCCGGCACCGGGTCTACTATATTTCGGATTTACGAAATGCAAAATTCAATCATTTTACAAAGCGAATGTACGCGTGTAGATAATTTAAAAGAACATAGGTATGTCTATATCTAGTATAGGTACGATATGCATCCAAAACGAGACGATGATATAACATGATGATAAATAGAGCGCGTACACCTACGGATTCGAAACACGCCATTGAACTATACATGATTTTTACAGAAAAACGTTATACATAGATAGTATAGCAGGCTGTAGAGGTACATCATTGTTCCGTCATATTGGTGGACTGTGATAATTACTCGCGCGGCTATAGAAGATAACAATAAGCAAGGCTGGGCAAGTTAACGATATGTTTTAACTCGTTAAGTAAAAAGTTACTCGTATATTTTTATTAACTTTTAAAGTTAAAAGTTAACTTTTTTGAAAAAAAAAGTAACTTAACTTAGTTAAAAGTTAAAATTTCCTAATTAGGAAAAAAAGTCGATATACCTACCTATTATATCGTAAAAAGGTAAAAACGGATGGGTATTCTTTACGCTCAAAAAAAACTACCTACTAGGAACTTCTTCGGCCAGTAAAAGTGTATAGGTACATGTAAAAATGTAAATATAACACGTTTTAGAACAATTTCACAAATTTGTCTCTATTTCATTATCTGCCTATTTATATATATATTGAATTCCGTAAAATTATTTTGAGCGGAACTCGGTTTAATATAAATATACATTATATACATGCATTAATTTAGTTACCTATATTCAATAAATAATAATTAATAACCGTGCGGGAAATCTTATTTGTTATTTTACCAATTATAAAATTTGTAGAAGACTTTCTTTACACTGTTAAAAACCATTAGGATAATAAAAAAAAAAATTACCTCTAGAACGTACCATCCAGAACGAATTAATTTGATACAAAAAAAACTATTTACTCCGAAACCCCACTGGACTCTTTATACTCAAAATCTTGTTTCTAAAAAAAAATAATAATAATTTTAAAATCAATATTGATTCCTCAAACCACTCGAAATCTAAAATCGAAATCAAATTTGAAACCCGGTATACAATATTTTTCAGTAAATTCAAGTAAAAAATATTTGTGAGGGGTCGCCAGAATTACTTTTTCAAAAAAGTTAATGTGTAAAAAAAATCGTCAATGAATCGTCAAAATAATTGTTCAATTTATTTCTCGAATGAAACCTGAACCCCACTTCCCTTCGGCCCTGAATTAGTAATGCGACGTAGAAGTTATCCACAGTAAATCAAAATATGCAACGAAAAACAGAGTACCGCCTACTATCCGGTAAGTACACGGGAAGGTACCTATAATATATACACGTCAAAACGTATAATTTTTTTTTTTGTTTTTCGACAATTTTTTAAAGCTAATCCACTTGGTTTATAATATAAAATGTGTACAATTTTCGTGTTTAAATCAACCGGGAGCTTTAGGACGATCGAAGAGGACGAGGAACGTGGTGGAGGGGATTTAACGGGACGTATTCAAATGTGCAGTTCTTTTTCAGATTTTCCAGATTTTTTAGGGTTCTGTCGTGCGCTCGGCCAGGATATACATTATATATAATATATATATATATATGTGTGTGTCCATAATATTATACGAGCGCGCGTACATGCAGGTGATGTTGTTTTTTTATGTCGCTTAAAAAAAAAAAAAAAAAAAAAACCCCCCCGTACCCGACGCCACAACCGAGCACGAGCTCGTCTCGGCTCGTGTTCGAGAATGGGGAGAGATGTTTAAAATAAAAAAAAATCTAGGTGGTAAAAAACACGTACACGCAAACACCATTCATTTCGTCGGCCCTCCCTCCCTCCATGTACATATATACGCACGCCACTATAACCTTGTGTGCATTAAACGTACAGTTTGAGTGGCACGAGCTCCGGTATATTTCTATATCTCTCCCCCCCTTACACCATTATAATGGCGATAAAAAAAAATAAATAAATATCCGTATAGGTACAACGTCTGAAGCTGGTTTTGACTCGTAATAAATGTATTCACATTAACGACCTTTATTATAATATGTATGTATTTTTATTGTTCATCCGTATAATATGATGTCGTCGTTGCGTGTAAATATAGACGGAATAACCGAAAACTACAGTTAGTGTGTACTACGTACGATGAAACACGATTTCTCCTGGGGGGATGACGTGGGGGTGTCTCACCCCCTCCCCCATCTCGGAAAGCGGTCGGTAAAATTAAGTTCAGTCGGGGCAAATATAGTAGAAAAAGTCGATGCCTCCTTTTTTTTTTTGCTTATTTTATGTTTTGAAGAGAATCAGTATTATAGGGGTATATATAATTTTTTTCACATTTTCACCCCCCCCCCCAAAAAAAAATTTTCTTCGAGACTGCCCTGTTCTCCGACGTACAAAATGTATGGACACGAAATAGGTATTTCCGACAGACATCTGAATCGAATATGAACGTATATTGTGAAAGCGTATCGAAGGAAATATGAATTAATATAATATATATATAGGTAGTTCATACTTCTAACAAATTTGAACTTGATCTAATCGTTAATTTTCCTTTAGTAAAATTGAATGAAATAATTATCGTTATATTAGAAAAACGTTTATTAATATAATTAATAACAAATTAAATATCGAAATTTCCTTTTTGAGCTATTTTCATATGGAAAATAGTAGGTGAAGTTAATGATTGATTATCAAGATACTCGTGCACAGGGGCAGATCTAGGATTGTTTTATGGGGAGGGGTGCTACAATTATTATTGGTAATCGTAATACCTGTTAACCATTTTTTTTTTTTGATATGATATACCTACAAATACGAACACAAACGACAATAGATACCCATTAATAATTTACAATTTCTTTTTTAGAAATCAATTACTAAATCTTTTATTTAATAATTATTTAATTATCAATCTTGAAAAATAACATAAAATAAAAACAAATTGTTAATGTTTCGACCATTAATTGAACTCTTTCGTTTCATTTTTTTTACCTAGAGAAAGTTTCCACGATTCTATTGATGTCAACAGGTATATTTTTGTGTATATTCAATACGGCTAAACCATATAACTTCGTATTTTTGTCATTCACTATATTGTAAAATGTAAATAATTTTTGAGACTTCTTAAAATGGAAAATGATCGTTCAGGAGAACCTGTAGAAAATTAAATTGTGACAGAATTTTTATAAAATAATCATAGTGTGATAATGCCACTGCAACAGTATTTTGTGTAACATCAATTTTAATCTTGTCCTGTTTATTTTTCCATAAATTTATTTCTGCATTTAATTCTAATTCTGAATTTAAAATATCTCGACTATACAATTTGGTAGAGTCTAGTATATTGATAGTATCTTAGGAACAAATTATTATAGGAATACTAGAATCAATTGTTCGTCAATAATTTGGTCTAAATATGGTATAAATATTGTAATTTTGAACCATTGTATAGGCTCATCAAAAGTTATATTATTATTCCTTTTAATTTATTCTCTTATTAGTCTTGTTTGGAACGTTTCAGTTGTAATAATTTCTTACCAGACAAAAAAGTAAGGTCACACCTTTAATGATTTGGCCGACTGAAGTAACATTAGAGGGGACAAGTGCCCCACCACTATAGTTTCGCCCCTGATGAGAGAAATATAATATATATTAATTTCGATTTTTCGATAATATTTTTTGGAAACTACACCTGTGAATTTTGCGGTGTGCGGCACAAAGTTAAGAGTTTTCAACAAGACCATTCAAACTTAATTTTCCATTTGTATAACACCTTGGAAAATGTTTAATTAATATTATAGTTAATTTCTTTATATATTATTAATACATTACATTAATACTTGACGAAGTTAACAAATAAATTTTAGTTAACTATTTGAACTTGGCTCAACTTACTACTATTGGTTTTACATGAAATATTTTTTTTCAGCAAAAAACTAATAGTGCATGCCCAATTTCATATAAATTACCTTTTAGATTCTGAAAGAAGCGAATAATATATTGGTTTTAAGATAATAAGTTTTACATTTCTAAACATAAGTTTAAAAACATTATATCCCTCTTGTGTCTGTCCGTCTGTTCGTCTGTCCATAGTACATATAGTTACAAGTTTGTTGATTTCGTTACTAGGGAGATAAATATTATTTGTTTTGTTTTTTATTTTTCTGATATTGTTTAAAATGCGTTTAGAAACCGAAAATGTAGCACGTTTTCAGAGTGGGCTTTCCTAACTTATTTTCGATTTAAAGAAAAACTTTACTTTTTAACGGAAATATTTTTTAAATGTACGAGAAATAACAAAATAACAAATAAACTTATCATGCGGTTACTTATTATTATTATTTTAGTTATTTAAACATACGTTTAGATACCTCATTATATCCCCGTTTGGTTAGGTTAGGTCCGTCTGCCTGTCCACCCGACTGTCTGTAGAGACTAGTACATAGTGATGAGTTTTTTTATTTGATTACCAGGGAGATAGATATTATTCATTTCGTTTTATTATAATATACTTAGATTATTGTTTAAAATACGTTTGAAAACCAGGAATTTAACAAGCAATTTATGTCGAGTGAGCTTTCTTAACTCGTTTTAAAAACAATATACTTACAGAACTTCGTTCTTCTTCTTCTTTTCCTTCACCTTCTCTATCCCAACTATTTGCGGTCGACCTCCCTAGTGTAGTACAGGATTTCGTTTAGAATCATATTTCAAACTCAATATTACAAATTTTTCTTTGTTTTCAAATTTAAAATAATAATAATACACGTTCTGTCCAAAAACCGATGTACCAACTTCCACCGTCTGAATCTGGATGACTTTTATTATTATTTTAATTATCGCCTATTTTCCTACAATTTCGAGTTCAAATTTTTGTTCCAGTTCGAAATGTTTAGATTACATCAACCTATGATATTGATATTACATATCTAAATATATATATAGGTTCACTGTATGGATCAAGTAAATTAAGTTTCTCAAATTTAATAGGTTAATTGTAGTAAATTTTAATAGTAGGTACTGATATTACTGTACTATTAAAGTTTTTCATCTCCCATCCCATTTGTAGACACTTAATACTATCATCATATATGTGTAATACCATTGAACAATGAGCGCATAGATTAAACAATTTATAATATTTTTTTTATTTGCATAACGTTTAACTATAATTACTCGACTCTTCCATTTTCCTAAAACTTCTTTTAATCTACTATATTAATTTTCATGAGTATTGTATATTTTGGAAACCAATTGCAAATTTGAAACCTCGATGTCTCCGAAAATAACGAATTAAAAAAAATTTTAACGTTAATTTAATGAATTTTGACAAAATGCAACAGCGATTTTTAGTTAAAATGGGAAAAGAAACTGTCTAAAATCAACAGTGAATAGGTATAAAAATCGTTAATTAAAAATATTATATATCGGAGAAAAATAGGAATAATGACGTAAATTCTAGATGGCGAATTAAAAGTATTTACACTCATTTATACATCCTTCGACTTACTATAAAAAAAAATTACATAAATAAATTTATATCTATATAATATATTATATTAAATAATATAATAATGTTATGTAAACGATTGCGTTTTATTAAAAACATTAATTTATGTTAGATGATGATATATATATATATATAGAGAGAGAGGAGAACTTGTGTTAGGTACACGACATTTAGGTGGTCTATAGTTTAGGGTGCGTTTCAAATGTTATTCGGTCGAACGTAATATTAGGTAGCTTAAAATAATAAACGAGCAATAATTGACCAACGATTATTCGTGTTAAATAAAAATCGTTAGAATGTAACAAATTTGGAGGGGGGTCCGGGGGCTCTGTGTTCGGCCCTAACGAACTGTACACCCTTTGTTCTCGATTAACAGATCGATGTGCCGAGGCTGAGACCCCTTCGCGGACTTCGATTGTATATTGTTTAGTAGTACATATAGCCACCAGGCATTACGCTCGTATCACATAATATAATATATAACGTCGAACAAAACGAATAACTAGAAACTGCAGTGCATATTTATGCTGTCGTCATATAAATTTTAGTGTAAAAGTGGTTATAGGTAAATTTCGTCTTGGAGACGTTTTCAGTAATTAAAACGTATAATATTTATAACCTTAGATATTAGTTCTCGTCATAGACATAAAATACATACTATATGAATGAATTTAAGGAATGAATAAAGGCCCCGCGACGGTTTTAACTTTCAAAATTTGGCCCTCGAGTTACTTCGTGTAACCATGCCCGTCCCTTTCGAGTGCGAAAACCATTATTAAATTACTAAAGAAAAACTACTAAATTAGTGGTAAATTCGGTTTTGCATAATATTTAGTTTTTTTTCTCTCGGAATACAAATATATGTATAAATCGTTAAAGGGATTATCGGTTGCCCACACATATGGCCCATCACGACATATTTATAGTTATTATGCACATCTGCCCGGCACTGGACAAGGCGCAACAGCTATATATATATACGTATACTATACGATATGACCCGAAAACCGTCCGACTCACCTGAACGCGCGTTACGCGTTTCACATAAAAATACTGCAGTGTATATAATATTATATGCAACTACCCTGACCGAGAGATTTTCGGGTGCCAGTGTGTCGGTTTTTAAGGGTTGCGTAACGTTATGGGGTGGCAGATGGCCGATGAGCATATATATATATATATATGTACGTATATATAAACACGTATTCCTGGAAACCAGAAGTAATCCGAACACTGTTGCCAATTTCATTCACTCTTCCGGGTCCCCCTCAAACCGACGGGGTGAAAAAAAGGGAAAAAAAAGGGAAAAAGAACGAATATGTTATCGCATCATACATATATAGTGCACGCCGCCCGGGGGCTATACATCAATCTCCAGGCCGATTTCGTCGTCGACGCAAAGAAATATACGAGTGAAATAACAAGTTTAAGCGCCAAAACGCTAAAATTGTGGTAAAATTTCATTATCGCATATAAAAGGGCTACATCAAAAGAGCCCACCCCCCCTCCCCCTTGAAACGTCGCCCGATAATTGACGTTGACGTGATAACGCGATTCGCGTAGTGAATATTCTGCCGGTGTTATCGTCAGGCGGCGGGCGCTTCCGTCGGCGGCCGCCGGCTGCTGCAGCGGTGGATATACGTATATGATTTGCAATGGCCGCGTCTTATATACCTATACTGTACATATATATATATATATATATGTATTGACTACAATACCTCGTTATTTTTTTTATTGTTAAATACGATTTTACGTGTATAATTTGACGTATAAATGTCAAAAACGAAATAAAAAATAAAAAATAAAAATTAACGAAATGTCAACGGGGAAAAAACTGCACCGAAATAAACCTCTATATATATAGTTGATGAAGACGACGTACGATATAATAATAATAATAATAATAATAATAATAATATAGTGACGAAAATAATTTACACGAAAAACTAATATATTTCCGTTAAAAAAAAAAAAAAAAAAAAATGTATTATTAACAAATAAGAATACATACGTTTTATCGTTCAATGATTTCATGTGTCAAATACTGAAATACGTATTATATAGAGGTTAGAGAACAAACAATGATATAAGTCGGGACCAGACAAAGTTAACGAAGGAATGCTCGATACGTATCATATTTGTCCCGTCTATATTAGATTAAAAATATAAAATACAATATTGTCCTTTGAAGTTGTAACTTTTTAATTTTCTGTTCTCTGAAAAAAAAAAATCATGATAATCATAATATTTAATTATACGGTATAAAAAATACATAGCTCAAGTCATGGATGACGCAGCAGAATAGAAAAGACGAAGATTAAAAATATTGCTTACATTATACACATCATTAAAAACATATTTATTTATTTATTTTCGTACAAACTAACACAGGGTTTTATTGCAATTTAAACATATTAATAATATATTATTTAAAATAAATACGTAAATTATGACATTCATAAACTATAAAAACTGCTAAATTTAATTAAATAAAATCGAAATTATATTAGTTATACCAATACGCATTAATAGGTTAACAGGGGAATTTATTCAATGAATAATTTTTATTACGGAAATTTGGGAAAAAGATTTCGGATTCCTAGTGCTAAGGGTATTTATTTTAAAATTGATTATCCAAAGTAATTCAGGTAGATCAATCATATTAGATTAAGTATAAAATTCTAAAAAGGAGATAAGATCGCCTTTGACTAAGAGACATTAATTATATTAAACCATATATCTCGAACGCTTAGAGCTTATGATTTATTTTATTATAATTACTTGTTCATAACGACTATTATTTAACAATAAGAATACTTTATTCATACCCATACATATATATTTATTTTATTTTATATAAGTTTCTTTTGCATTAAAAGGACGCAAAACCTAGATTTATGGAACCCTAAAATAGTCTCCGTATTTCCATAAATCAATGGTGTTAAACTAGTTCGATTTTAATCTTTAAAACAGTTCTGAGTTCCTTAAAATGTTTTCTATGTTTTCACTAGATGATTTATTTAAATAATGTTTCGTTAAAAAATTACAGCTAATTGTAAAAAAAGATTTTTTTATTAATTTCAAGTCTTCGTAAAAAAACTGAACATGTATTAATTTATTTTTTAATTCTATCAAGTGAAAACCCAGCTTATTTTCTCGTATTTAATTTTGCTCAGATGTATTGTTTGTCTAAACTTATTCAGAAAGCCACTATTTGGAAATTTGTGAGCATGCTTATTATAACAAATTAATATAATAAAACATTTGATTAACATGTGATTACACAACAATAAAAAATAGTACTGACACAGGACTATTTTTAAATTACTTTTAAAATATATTTATATATATTTTAATTTTAGGATTTCAATTTTTCAACAAATTTAATAAAAATTGCCTATGCGGAACCCTTAAAAAGCGGGTGTGTTGCGTCCTTTTAACGTATTCTATATTAAATCGTGTAACGCTTTTGAGCATAAGTTCACACTAAGTGATTTACTAACTACTAAAACTATTTAATAGCATAAAACACTGTCTGGACATTAATACATTAGTGAACACCGTCATCACAGAGCTGCTAATAAATTGGACTAAAAATGTGCGTTCATACCCGTTTAGCTAACTTCTTTAGTTCTACTAAATTGCTACTAAATAAAAACTTCGACTTCGACTCAGTCGACCATCGCCTTCTACTGGAAGAACTTGAAGCGTTTGGTAATCGTAATCTTCTTCTGTCCTGACTAAATTTCTTACCTTTAATTAATTTGTAAAGATTGACGATTCCATTTCTGAACCTTATCGTACTACTTACGATGTTCATCAAGAGAGCCATTTAACTCGCTCCTCTTCATTATCTTTATAAACTCAATCGAGAAATAGATATCAAAGGCTAATGTTCTCTTATTTACAGACAATGTCAAAATCTACTAGAAATCAATTCTCTTGCAGATTTCCTGTTCTTTCGAACTGTGCTTGACGTTTTGTGCATTTTGGTTAAGAATCTAAAATTAACTTTAAACAACGACAAATGTAATGCACTAACTTTTTCCAAATGTCGTTCTTCGATTCTTTACTCTTACTTTCTAAATAGTACGAGTTCGCTACACTAAAAACTTCGGTTTCCACTTATTCTCTTCTCTGAACTACGACCAATACATAAACGGTAGAGCTCTGAAAGTTTTGAATTTCATTACACAAAATACCAAAACTTTTTTCACTACTATACTGCATCTGTATCCTCTACTTTGCCTTAGTTCTTTCTATTACGGTTTTTAGAATACGGTAGTTGTAGATGATTTTCTAAGGATCGCTTAGGAATTGAACGAGTTCAAAACAAATTTCCGTCCAATATCGCCTACATTCTTAAGACTCAACATCCTTCTCATAACTATTCCCTCATACTTAACACTTTTAATATCGCCATACTTGACGCCTTGATGCCGATCTCAACTTTATTTCCTCTCTTTTAAATGGTTCTTGAGAAACACCTGATCTCTCGCCTGTGATTAACTTTCGCGTTCCATCTTACCCCACCGCAGTAAACCACAAATTGTTGTTCATCGTCCTCGCTCATTCGACTTCCTGTGGACATATAGTACGCATTCCTCTTCTCGGAACGCTGCGCCACATCAACGATTTAAATTTTAATCCATAATCTGGCGTTAAGGCTTTCGAAACTTATATCTGTATAGTACGTAAATCGTACTTTGTACATTTTTATTTTCTATTATCTACAACATTATGATTATCACTAGGTAATTCATTCTATCTATGTATTATAATATATTGAAAACAGACTGTCCAGGCGTTGGCTAGTAATGCACACACTGGAATAAGTACATATTGTATCGATGACACGCGGATATTTACGGGGCAAGCGGGTGTAACGCGTGAAAGAGAGAGCAAACTCGACGGTTGGCGGTGGCAAATAGCGGAGAAAAAACTAATTACGGACTATATGACCGCGGGCGGCGGCGTTTTGATCCTTTTTTTTTTTTTTTTTTTTTTTTTCTGATACGAAATGGCCAACGGTGTTATAATATAATATATATATATTGTACATACAACACGACGTATCTATGGAATAAAAAATTAATTTGATCGAGGGGGTAACTGTTTCGGGCGCCGACCGGTCGGGCTTTGAGACGCACGTCCTTCATAATATATTATATTGTACATACACGTATACGATATGTTGTAATGGGGCGAGCAGATGGAATTCGGTGGTCATCCATTCGTTGGTCATCGTGAGCTCGGCGGAGAGCCTGGCGGGTGGCCACACAATAAACCCGCTTCGACTGCCTACAAAATAAACGTATATAATATATTATATATGGTGTACGGAAAACTACCCCTATGTAACAGGCATTAGCCCTTTAATTATTGCGACGGTCCCGTAGTCGTATAATAAGGGACTGTGTCGAGGGATTGCGATCTCGGCCAAGGGTTTCTTTTGATTCGCCGAATTCGGGGGTGCTATTTGTAGCTCGCTCGTTGTTTCTTCGGACGACTCTCCGCGTCCGAACTCTACCTGCCGAACGTTCGAGACCATACGAACGGACCCGTGACAAATTATTATTAGATGGATTACATCATATATATTATTATATTTTTATGATAGTGCCAATTATTTTTTTTTTCCCCCGTAATAAGAAAAATTATCGGTTATCGAGTATATATACTGACCTCATTATGTTTGTATGTTACGTAAAAGCGATTTTTGTGTACTTACTTATATATATATATGTACCTGATATAGCTGATTGTGTTATAATATAAAAGTCACAAAACTCGCCGATTTCCCACATCCCAAAAACACGTTAACACAGCGGAAATCAACCAAATTTTTACGTAACCACTAAACCGTATTGGCGATTTTAAGAGATTTTATTACTTTAATAATAATAGATATAATGTCAAAATCAAAAATTACTATTAACGTAAATACTTATACCCGCCTATTTTCATTTTTATTTTTCTATACGACAATACTTATATATAGGTACCTAAAATTATTTGAAATATATAGGTACAATATATCATAGATATTATATATTGTATTCATTAATGATAATCATGAGACATTATTTTTTTTTACTTTTATGTTGTCTATATCAGATACCTACTGCTCCCGATAACATGTTATTATTTTTTTAATTGTCATAATTAATAAAATAGCGAGTAAGTACATTTAATGAGACATTAGACATTGGGCTTTTTTTCAAGTATACAAATTACAAATAATAGTTATATCTACATTCTATACAATCATATATAATACTTGATTTAACAACAATAAGTTTTCGATTCGAAACTGCAAAACTTTTCATAATCACTCAATTATTTTTCTGTGAACTATCATGGTAATATGTTATGGATATATAATGTTGCAAGCTCTTTATAAGTAGAACACTAAACTTCAATGATATCGGTAGACGAATTAATTTTGGCAAAAGGTATTAACTATAATTTTACCAAGTATTTTGTATAATGAGTAATGACCATAAAATATATTACTAAACTTGAATTGAACTTAATTCATATTTTATTTGTAGATGTACGTTTTTTAGCGTACATACCTATGTAATATATACATGAATATATAAATAGAAAAAATAAAAGCTTATCAGTCTGGGAGCAAATTGTGTTATCAACCACACACTCTTATTTTTATTAATTATAACTGTATAATGCCCAATATTAAAATATTAATTATTTTAAAAGACAATCAGTTTCACTTCGTATACATATTTATTATTTACAAAATATCTAATACCTACTACGTTATAATATCAGGATAAAAACTATGCTTTAAGCTTTCGATTAATATAGATTTCTAATAGATTTTACCATTTATAAAAATTGTATAACATAATATTATATTACAGTCATAAGAGTACAGCGAAATAGGTACAAACGTATAGGTAATTACCTATATATAATATATATAAATATGGTATAAACGTATAGTATAAAAACATGAATAATTAGATATAAATTTGCAAAATAAGAAAGCTACGATTATAAAAATGAAGTGAACAATTAATAATAATATATAATTAAATTTAGTTACATACATTTTTGATATCATTAATGGTACAAGAAAAGATATCTAGATTAGCATAATTACCAATTGACATTAGCATATATTAGCTGGGGAACTAACTAAATAAATTGAATGAATTTTTTGTAAAAAAAATATATTAGAATCTCCAGTGTTGCTACTGTCAACTTTAAAATTAAATTTTTCTAATAAATAACTGCAATACATTTTATTATTAAGCAAATTAGATAAAAACTTAAAATGAGATATTATTTCTTCGGTTTTTAGAAAAAAACTTATTCAAAAATCCCAAGGTTCCATCATGACCAAGTATGTGGCTGTCTTTCTACTCTACATTTCAATGATAATATAATGTCAAGAAAGCATTATGTACAGATTCTAGATTCTGAGTAGACATAATAGAGTTGGGAGACCAAATTAGAGCCGCATATTCTAGTTGGGACCTGACCAATGAGTAATATATATTTTTTTCAACACAAGTGGATTATTCAATTCGGAACAGCTGAGCTTAAGCCTAGTTTTGAAAGATCTTTATTTTTATTTTATTTATATGATCGTTTAATTTTAGTTTAACATAAAAAAAAAAAAAAATACCCAAATCATTAATTAAAGATAAACATTGTAATGTATAATTAAATTAATTATATTCAAAAGTTAATTTAATTTATTTATAAGAAAAAGTGATATCAATAATGAATAGTAAAAATAAGAGCGGAGAAATATGATCACCTTAAGGTATGCCAGAGGAGACTTGAATGTGCATTGAAAAAACAGTTATTATATTTAATAATTTGTTGTCTATGTGATAAATAAGATAAAAACCATGTAAGGAGAGGATCTTATTACTATATATTATAAATTATAATAATAATTAGTGATATTAAATATTGAAGTGAGAAAAAGGAATGCAAGATTTTAATAATTTGATTTTAGTGTTAAGTCCACGAAAATTATGATAATAGATTGAAATAGTAAATGGATTATTTCTTAATAGTTTTTTCAATTGACAATTACAAAATTTCCTTTCACGTATCTAATTATAATATCTGTTTCACCTTTATTGCTACGTGATTCAAATTCTTTCCGAAGTGAAGACATATTATGTACCCGTTGTTTAACCGTTCGGTCAAATGAAAAATGCAAGTTCTTAATTCGGAAGACGAGTTTAATTTTAAAATTATAATCATCCAATGTTGTCATGTAACATGTACGAACAATATAAGGACAACAATGTTGTAGCTGTTTGATAAATGTCAACATCTCCACCATTGAATAGAAAATTAATTAAATTATCTTTTATATCATTATTTTATGTAAAAGAAAAAATATAATAAAATACAATTTACTAAGTAACAATTGGTTTAATTCTTAAATCCAAAATTATAATATTATTTTATTTTTACTAACAATAAATACCTAACTGACAGTAAAAACGTATTCAAATAAAAACTCGACAGTTAAGTTAACCTTTAGATAGTAAGCTATTTTATGCTAAGAAACTGCTTATAACTATTAGATAAACTAAACCGAAAGTTAAATTATATTAACTAGACTAAAAACCGGGCCTTATACTATATAATACAATATATTAGGAATGTAGGTACCAATATAAGCGAAACTAGACAATTTTATTAGGACAGGCCAAATGATGAGTATGAAAAAAAAATTCTAATTACAACTCTGTATAACGTAATACCATGTATAAGAGAATCTAACATGGGGATCAACACAGTAACACGAATTTCTTAAGAGAACATAATTCCCTCCAACTTCTAATGCAAAAACATGTCTACGCAGAATGACGATGATTCGTTTCACAGTAGAATAAAAATAGAATAGAAACCCTATTATTTAATCAAAATTTAACAATATTTTGTAGAGAATGTCATATCCTTTTTATAAAATAATGCCTAAAAAAAAGTTACAGCCGTTTAAAAAACTAATAAAAAAAAAAAAAGATTTTTGAATGTTATAGTGTATGCTAAATATTTAGTCTATTGAAAAAACGATTTGACATTCCCTCCAAAATGTTGTCAACTTACGATTTTATGAAAGGTGTTTTTTCTCTTAAACCACTAGTAAACGAGTAATCGTAATTTTGCGTAGGAATAATTTTTTTAACAAATATCGCTTTTACACAACAATGAAAAATGGTATCGACACAAGACTAATTTTTAATTAATTTTAAAATATTGTAAAATATATTCAAATTGTTGGATTTTCATTTAAATTAAAATTTCATAACAATTGCCTGTACAAAACCCGTTAAAAATTGAGTGTATGACGTCCTCTTAATGTTTTGTATTAAAAATATGCTCATTATATAATATGTTGTCGTCAAAATGTGGTGGTTTTTTGTTCTTAACCTTATCGATGGTTCATCTATATCGTGTTCTTTACACTTTATTAAAACTGTTGTAGGTATACGCGCTCCACCGTAGAAATCATTATTACAGCGTTTTTGTTGTAAAGCTGAACGTAGATCCCTAACTTCATTTATTCAAATTAATTGAAGGATTCTGGAGTGTTTTACTTGTTTTAAAAACCAATTGTATATAATGGGATGCATTAATTGGGGGCAAATTAAAGTTCTATGACGTTGTAAAATTGTTCCTTTTCCTTGAACCTTAACTTTTCGGTTAAGCGATTCGGTTATTTTATTGACTTCGATAATTGTTTGTAATTATAATTTTTTTAAATTCCATTAAAACGTCAGTACGTTATCCGGTCGGCACTAGGTGGAGGCCATGGCCTGACTGGCCCGACCCGTAGTTATTCGTACCAATACAAATAGGTATAATATAATAATATATTGCCTACACACTGTGAGCCCGTGCGACATACTATACTGTAACTAGTGATGGGCAAATTCGGTCTTGGTCTTGCAGTCTTGGTCTTGGTCTTGCAAAAATGCAAGACCAAGACCAAGACCAAGACTTGACTGCAAGACTCTTGCAAGTCTTGCTTTTAAATAAAATAAAAATTAATGAATTAAATACGTTATTTATTACATTTTTTTTCTTGGTATACATTATTTATAATTTCACACCAAATCTACACATTTCTCGTAATGCAATCATCAATATCCTATTGTAATATTTTCGTAAAATTAACATCGTTTATCGAATATATGGGTAAACAGATATTCTACTATTTCTTGAAAGTTCGATGTTATCGAAAACAGTCAACTACACAGATACCTACTTAATTATTTTTTATGAACGGAGGGGGGGAATTACCCCCATTACTCCCTGTATCCCCCCCTTTTGTACGTATAAATAAATTATTTATTCTTATTTATAACTTTGGTAAAAAAAAAAAATCAAGGCCGCAAGAATTTTGCAATACCAAGACCAAGACCAAGACCTAGATTTATTCAACAAGACCAAGACCAAGACCTAGATTCATTCAACAAGACCAAGACCAAGACCAAGATTGATTTAACACGACAAAGACCAAGACCAAGACTGAGTAGACAAGACCAAGACCAAGACCAAGACCAAGACTGCCATGATCTTGGTCTTGGTCTTACTTTGTGCATCACTAACTTGTAACCGTCATTAAGACGTAGCCGGTATACAATATTATACTGCAGCAGATATTATTGTGTACATAAGGGTTTAATTGAAAATTATTGAGCCAAACGGAATTGTCTTTCTCGGGCGCACCCGTTTTCCGTGAAGGGGAGGTGGAAAAATTCGTTTTTTTCGGGATGGCACTAAAGGGTTGACATCGGCAATATTTACGATATATATGATATTATTATAGTGTACACGAAAACCCCGACAGACAACTACTACATAGGTACACTGGCCGCAGTAATCTCGCACACCGTATCCATTATAAGCCCAGCAGAACAAGACGAGTGTTGGACATTTCAAAGGGGTACACACACACACACACACACACGAGTATAATAATAATAATAATAATATGTTATACGCGAGTGTACGAGAAGAATCCATGGCGTATACACGAAAACAGGTGCATTTCAGTAAAAATAAACCTAACCTAATTTCGCGTGGCGACACTACCGTACGTGGCAGCTTGTAATGTACTACTTGTAATGATACGCGACACACAAACACTCCACCCAGGCCGCTTGCAGACAAAAGACCTCGTTGGCTGCAGCGTCTCCGAAAAGCAACAAACACACCGATGACATGTTATGATAGCGAACCCTTTTGTTGGTCTATATACGGTGATTGACGTACCTATACGGCTATATACCTATGTGTGTATATACACACTCTTATCGCGTACCTATTTGAACCACTATACGGGATTCCGCGTCCCTTTTTTTTTTTTTTTTTCTTCTTTTATTTCATTTTATTTTTTATACTGACGAGTTTCCTATATATATCTAATCTAATATGGATACGGGCAAGACTCGTGCCGAGGGACAAAAAAAAAAAAAAAAGGGGTACCGGAATTATTATATACGCATTAACCCCCTTCGCTGCACCCTGCTCGCTGCGAACACTGAACCGCCGGTATGTCTTCATTAAACGCCCGTGTAAATAAAAAAAAAACCGGGTGTCTATACCCTAAAAAAAAAATTAGTCGGGTTTAAACACCTCTTAATAAGTCATTATGTGAGGCTCTCCCATATATATATATATGTATAAAGGGGTTGTAAAAAGGGTTCGACAGGTATTCAATTATTGTGTTGGTTTTGAATGATTTTTTTACTATACGCTCTTATAATAACATATAATATACTATACCGTTCAATACCCTTTCGAAATGGGTTTCCGAACGTAAACCATCACGGTGTATCGGGGCTACATTATTTTCGAAAACCTGTTTCCATTGAAACCCTTTTCGGTTCGTTTTTTTATTAGATTTAATTTCTATCGATATAATATCGTATGTCGAGTATATTGACGCGGAACTAACAAGTGACGATATTATTAATACGAGGTGTCGAAAATCAAAACCAATATAATTGACATGGATCCAAACGCCATGCCATATTATTGCTGTTATACAGATGGACAACCGATCAAACTTCAAAGTTTACTTCTGATATTGACGATAATTCACCCCCAAAACGATTGTTTTTTTTCCCCAAATTTACTTGTATCTATATAACGTACCCATATCCGTTATTGACGATATAAAATATATAATTACACTATATTACATATAACCGCATATTTTACAGTCACTACATCGTGTATTACGATGAAAATATTGTTGCCGATCCGACAGCATGATCATCATAATACCCCCGTATATATAGATAAACACGGTATTGGACATTATTCGATACATTCGATGAGTTTGTAAATTTTATTTAATGAGTAAATAAAAATATTTTTTTGGTTTTGACCGTTGAATTGAATATAGGTATAACGCGACGATTGCTATTGACCGTTTCCGTACGACCCGTCCAAGCCCGGGAAAACGTTTCCTGCACGAAACTTCCCGAGTTCATGACTTCCGGGCAAAAATTCTCGTCGCGCCCGATGACGATAAGAGCGTAAATAAAATGGCGTGGACGATTTTCGCCCTTTCTCCCCGCCGGGAACACGCTGTAGTACCATCGCCCTCGTCGTCGCACAAGGTCAAGTGCAACGTTGCCTTTGTTTCTTCCGTATAGTATAATAACATACAATAAAATACGACTCGGTTCGTACACGCGCGCGGGATCGCACAGGGATCGTGAATCATCTAATGCCGTTAACTCCTTGTCCCGCAGGCACACACGCACGCACGCACGCACGCACGCATATATGTGCGTCCTTGCCGTATATTATGTATTACAGCCCCCATCGTCGTCATTGTTTAATGTCTGACGGTCGGTCCCGGGCGCTCAAAAATACGCGGGCGCAACATGGAAGCTGCGGCAGGGTACCGACTGCGATGGCCTACGGGACACGGAGGACGCCGAGAACTGGGGTGTGTAGATGATCTAGGGTGTACGCGCGGGGGTGGCGAAAGGGACGACCGGAACGGTGCTGCCGCGGTGTATAGTGCGCCGCGTAGGGGCGGAAACAATGGGGGGGGGGGTAGAGAAAAGTCCATCGTTTCATCAGTTAAAAGGGTTCTGGTGTGCCGGTGGCGGGGCGAGGGTGTGGAATTCTCTCGCTAATGAAGGGCCGGCGGCGTTTGCACCCCTTTCGCGTCCGTCGACCAATGAGCAATCCGCTTAGCAATCAATATTCAACCCCAGCCGGACGCTGCCATCATGAATCTTCCCCACTACTATATATATATATAATATGCTCCTCTCCTTTAGAAGTTTTCGCACACACGCACGTACGCCTCAAACTTACACACACACACACACACACACGCGCGCGTTCACATATCGTCGTAACCACTGCACAAATATACCGGGTGTGTTACTATACTAATCACTACGACAGTGACGTAATCATGAGGAGGGATCTGGGTGTCGAATCCCCCCCCCTTGGCCTTTTTTTTTTTTTTTTTTTTT
>JAIPRL010007982.1:0-21664 GCA_025469235.1 Pemphigus obesinymphae | reverse complement strand
TTTGGGGGGGTGAGGGGTGAAATTAACTTGATGGCTTTTTTTTTGCTTATTTTTTTTTGTAAATTATACAAAAAAAATTTAATTTTTAGGACTGAGGTGACTCTCTATCCCCCCCCCCTAAAACCACCACTGGTACCTACACTATTTTTTCTGATCAATATCGTCGACTGTCGCCATCATATACAAGGACTATCGTGTTGTGATTTAATAATAATAATAATAATTTAACATGTGTGATTTATTTTGATGATGAAAACTGAATCAAATGAAGGTAAAAATATATTTCTTATTTTACTTTCATTTTATTATGATTATATTTTAATTACAATACAATTATAATATATATATAGCTAAAATAAATTTGTTTTAATTATCTGCAAAAGCAGATATAATATTATATAATATACGTGCCAGGTCCTGAACAGAAGGGTAATTTTTGTATTATTAATAAGCAAAAAGAAAATGTCATCAACCTTTTTCTATGCAGTTTTACTCCAATAAGTTCTAATGGAAGAAACGCATATACTACTTATACCCACGCTACTGGTTCCAATCAAATTATCTTCTATAGATACTGATATTTTCAAATTTGACATCAAGACAACAATCATAATTTTCTTTTTCTTAAATTATATAAAATATAATATTAATTATATAATATCGTACAGCGTTCTATAGTAGTGTAGTATAATACGGATGTTTAATCAAATTGAATGCTTCATTAATAGTATTTTGAGATAGGTAATAGATATGTTAATATATTTCTTGATGATTGAAATATTTTAAAAAAATAGATATTATTGTCAATATAAATTATATGACGCGAAATATGACAAACTATACATTTATAAAAACGCAAACATTTGTTTATAAATACAGTTGATACAGTAATTAAATAATATTTAATAAATAACTACTTTTAAATAGTAGTTATTATAAAAAAAAGCAACCAAACCATATTAAACCCAGTCATTACCTACTTAAATTACAAAAAAAAAAAAAATTGAATCGAATAGTTATAATTATATTTTTAGTTTAAAATTATATTGGATTTTTTTTAAAAAAGTACTAAAAATGCACTTTGAATATTATCCGATACATAAAGTATTCAAAAGTTTAGAAAAATAATTACATTTATTTTATAAAAAAGTAAAGAAACATAAATTGTTTTATTTTTCAAATTTTTTTATTTTAAATTAAAATGTAGAAACGTAAAACATTAATTTCAATCAATTTATTGTGGATACGGTTTGAAATTAATTCCCATAGAGAGCGCCAATTATATGGAACGCCAGAAAACTACGATACAGCAATGACCATAATAAAGACTATAAACTACAAACTATAGAAGGCAAATAAATATCAATGGGACCGGAAATAAATTTGAACATTATTTATAAATTATACGAATAAAATGTAGCTTAATAGTACAAATATACATATTGAATATGTACATAAATATTAAATTATTATCCAAAAACAAGTAGACGTATACAAATCAGAGGATTATTGAGAATATTATACCTTTATAATAATTAATATGTAACTGTAAAGTAACTGTAAATTTTAAGTAAATAAAATTTAAATTTAAACTAGTTGAGTCAAAAAGTTCAAAAAATAAACTTGAACTATTTAACAAAATAATGCCCATCATTGATTATAAATAAACAAATAATGTGAATATAATATATTATATATTTAATATATTATAGGTTATAGTTTCCTAACCTAAATTTCATGATATTATTATTTATTTCATATTATGTGAACAAATATCATAAAATTTAGCTTGAAAAACTATAACCGTGATTCAAAATAATTTATCAAATAAAATATAGATTACGTTATTTTATGATAACCACGATCATCCGTATTCTGTGGCGCTATATTATGATCCGTACGTGTTGGACAGAACAACAATAACTAAAATACTAACTATAAATACGCAGTAGGTATCTTTATATTGATATTGTAATAAAAATAAAAACGAAATAAACAATTAAAATGTTAATACATAATATTTAATTATCGTTATTAAAAAAGTTATGTTTAATAATTAATTCATGAATATTAAGATCTAATGGGCTATCATTGCTGATATAATAGGTATATTGTTATAAACCGACCTTGGAATGAACTAATTCAAACGAACTAAGTTCAAA
This sequence comes from Pemphigus obesinymphae, assembly GCA_025469235.1. Classification (NCBI taxonomy): domain Eukaryota; kingdom Metazoa; phylum Arthropoda; class Insecta; order Hemiptera; family Aphididae; genus Pemphigus; species Pemphigus obesinymphae. Next base: position 19,502 of record JAIPRL010007982.1, on the reverse strand, counting down.
ATGTATGAACGAAGAGAAACAGTAACAGCATTAATTTTACTTATATTTTTTCCAAGACTATATTTAAATATGTATATAGTGAAATTTAGAAGTGAATGGGTTGGTGGTTCGCATACTTTTGCAATTTTACAAAATACCTATTTTTTGCTTATTTAATGTTTTTTTTTTTTTTTTTTTTAAGTAAAATTTTAGGAAATTTTTCTTTGAGGTGGGCAGGTGTATTATTTTGGATAGTTAAATCGGTTGACAAAATATATTTCGGTACCATTGCCTACAAAGGTACCTAAATGTAGGCTATCTTTTAATCTAACAACAATTAGTTATCGTTTAGCATACATTCTACAGATATAATAAAATGATATAAATATATAATATATATAAACTATAAATGTCATGTCAAGATTGTACCTGCGTATCATTTTGTAAAATGTACATATTATAGTCCAGTAGACAGGTAGTTTCAGATGGAAAAAGGTTGGAAGTTAATGAAACTTTGGGATTGTTAATTAATATTTTCTCATGTTTTAGACCCTGTGCAAAAAGTGAGGAGGGAGGGGATGCAAAATTGTCAACGTTCCTATAGTTTTTCCTCAATAACTTTTTTCTCTTACGTATAAGACAAAAGCATTTCTATACTTTTTTATAGAGCGTTAAAATTCCAATAATAATTATTCAAACATTTTTGTATGTTAATTTGTTACTGAGATATGACGATTCAAAAAAAAGGTGATTTTTCAAAAAATGCCAAAAAATACAGAATTTCAACTTATTTTTTCCGTTATACCCGAATTATGATGAAATGTTGTTGTAATTATAGTTCCTGGTTAAAATCACCAACTTTCGATACGCTCCCCACCCCATCCCCTCTAACCCTTTCGTCCACCCAACCCCAATTCACAAAAGCTAACTTTCTTCTCTGATGAAAGCCAACCATATTCACATCATGTTAATATTGATATTTGTTACTTTTTGGATCAATATCCCCCCTCTTCCATTACATAATTATCGCAGGACAGGTAAAAAAGAGATGTAGTTCTTTCTTGGAAAAATTCATGTAATTAACAATATTAAGTTATTCACATGTTCATATATATCTTAGTATATACTGGACTAGTACCAAGGCTGGGCATTAACGAGTTAAAAGTTAGAATTAAGTTTAAAAGTTAAGTTAATTTTAATTAAGTTACTTAACGCTTTACTTTTTTTTCAAATTAACTTTTAACTTAATAAGTTACATTTTTATTAAAACGAACGTGTTAACTTCAAGTTAACTTTATACAAAAGTATCTAAATTAAATTAAATTTGCCCAAAGAACAATGCAAATTTTTGAATGAGGATTTTACTTTATGGTACCTATACGCAATTTTAGTGGGTACCTACTACAATAGCATGTACGTAATCGATAAGAATTGATGCACCACTCATGCACACGCCGCGACGTTGGCCGTTCACGAATATTGGGGTGAGCCCGGTCTTTTTAACTACATGGAGGCTGGTATTTATGTCTATCCAGTATAGAAAAAATATTGAAGTGATAGGTACCACTTATTTTATACTACCATAGTGTGAATTAAACAATAATGTATGTATCTTGGCAGCTAGAATTTATTTTCTGATTTATTATTTATGCATGGGTTTTAAAATGACGTGTTGTATTTTTATTTTTACATGTTTACACTTTTTCAAGCAGAATAAGTCCCCAATAGTTTTTTTTTGAGTGTAACCCTTCTTACCCCTTTACGATATATAGGTATAGGTGTCGACTTTTTTTCTAACTAGGAAATTTTAACTTTTAACTAAGTTAAGTTAACTTTTAACTTTAAAAGTTAATAAAAATATACGTGTAACTTTTAACTTAACTTAGCTTATATTATTTTCAATTAACTTAACTTAACGAGTTAAAAAATTTCGTTAACTTGCCCAGCCTTGACTACTACATATATCCAAATTGACGAAATATAATAAAGAATTTGAAAAGAAAAATGCTGGTTGACTATAATATAGATAGTAAATTTCTACATCATTAGTAAATTCAAAATTTCATACTAAAAGATAGAAAAAATACAAACAATAAATATAATATTATATTTATATAATTTTTCTAAAAAACGAATCTAGAGGTTATTTCTTACATATTTCTTTACGTTTCATTTTAAAATAATAAATTTGCTTATTTTGCATTATAAACAAAATATGAGTGATACTTATAGAAAATATCAAAAATAAATATATTTACTATGCTAAGACCACAGAGGTACATCTATCAATTAAAATCAGCGAACCGGGAGACGGGAGCACAGAATATCATTTTAGTTCGAGGTCGGTGCGAGTGTACGACAATAAGAAAAGATAAGAACTTTGAAGAGAAATATGACGGCGGCTCAGCGAAGACCGACCATAACTCGTGCGCTCATAAGGTCCTAATTTTATGTTTTCACAGGATCAGGAAAACGAGACATAAAAACGGCCGTAGAATAAACGGGCAACGCGGACGGTCAAGGCGGTCATGGGGGGAAAACATTCATTGACGTTTTATTATATATTTGTAGATTAAGAATAATATTACCATCTTTATCCAACAAATGGCATTGATGTATTTTTCCAAATTTTTGGTGACATTTTGTAAATGCAGTAATATAAAAAAGCACGGCCCAAGGGGGGGGGGCGATCACCCTATCGCTCACCTCCCACCACACAAATCCGCCACTACAGTTCATTTTACATAAAAAGTTCAATAATATTAAATAATTTTAATAATTATACTTTTTTCCGCACAATTTTTAAAGTTTATAATTTAATTTGATAAAAATTTAAAATTATTTAAATTGAGTGTAGTCAATGATCATAATTAATTTTTGAGTTATAATTGATAAAAAAAATTATTGAAATAATTAGAATATTTTTGAAAAATAAACTCAGGTTCATTTGCAAACGATCCTGAACAAAAATATATTTTAAAAACAAAAACTAGTTCATGAATTAGTTTATATTTTAAATGAACTTTCCATATCCTTAATTAATTTAATGGATAACATATCAATTTAAAACATTGGAAGTTCAGCATTCCGGCCACATAAATAAATTTCAAAGCGTCAATCAATCAATAGAAAAGTGTATAATTATAACTGTTATAAGACTAGGTACCGAAACAGAATTTTATACTATAAGTATAATGTCAAATTTATATTGATTTGAGATTATAAGGTTAAGATTTTTATTCAACTAATTACATAAGATTATAGATTAAAAAAACATGACATATACTCGTATAATAATATATACAAAATAATTTTTATTAATTTACTTTTTTCGATTTTCCCAATACATTTAATTACGATAACATCTAATTATTATGCTTCTAATTTTAGGCTAACGGTGTATATTTCAAATTAAATTTGAAGTGACTGTGAGAAACGTATACAAATAATAATGATAGTAAGTAGCATTAACCTTATTGGAAATAACTTGATTCTGTTTATTTCGTTTATACAAGTTGTAAAAATTTCAATTTTTATTCGAATTTGTGATAAATTAAAATACTTCATGAACAAGTTACCTATCTGCCATCTCTCTGCTGAACCTTGTATAAAAGGTGCATATGATATATAATATATAATATTTAATATTATAAAATTAAAAATGTATTCATAAAATAAATCTAAAGATAAAAAAAAATAGTACGCATTTTATAATTATTAATTAAAAGTAAGTAAAAAAAAGCCTAGATTACTTTTTATTTTTTTTAATACTAAAATGGTAACCATTACCATATTTTTACAAAATCTGTTTAGAAAATGAAAACCTAAACTTTTTTGTAATTGTTTAGAAACCAATTGTAAAAAGAAATTTTTACAGGAAGAACATTGTATATTTTTACATAAGTTATAACTTATGAGTAACGTATCAATTGATTAAATTGTAATTTATATATATATTATATACATATATATCTAATCTATTATATGATATTGATAGAATCTAGAAAATATAATTCCACAATTAGTCATAAATTGAATGTAACCAGTAACGGATGTCACAATTTTTAAAAATCATAGTTAACAACCGAAACCACACATACCAAAAATGAATTGTAGGTTTTAAACCCGGTATCGCACTGTCTGCAGAATCATAACCATAGAGATACGATTATCCTAGGATAATATCATACCCCCAGTCATGAATTACTGATAGTAATTAATAAACTAGTAGTAATACTACCACTACTAAATTCCTAGGATATCTACGTCTCTCGAAATATCATTCTGGGAGCAGTACGATTACGATAATATTATAATATCTCCCATTTAATCATATTTATACCTTCCGTTAAGACAATACTGGGAAGTACGGTTGTGCTAAATTTTCGATACCTCCTATTTTATACAGAAGGTATATGTATAAAGCTATATTATACTCTCGTATAATCATATTGTTGGGGGGGGGGAAGGTACGAAAATACTACATTACTCTCACCGGCTTCGCATTTTTGAATTCACTATAACTCTGAGGCTGTTGGTGACACTATTTAAACGGTATACGATTTAAATTAGTGCTCAGCGAGATATGCACATAATATATTCGTCAGGAGGAAGGTAGGCGTAGCGTAATTAATACTTTGGAGAAGTCTAAAATTTTTTTTTATTTTTTTTTTTTTTCGTTGCTCGTTTTTCCTGTGCAACTTACTTATATTGTGTACAATTTGTATTGGAATGAATTTAGTTTATATTGAAATTCTGAGGGGCATAAAAATAATTTTTAAATATTTTTTCTAGTAAACATCAACAAATATTTTGAAAATTTTCCACTGTGAGAGTAGATTTTATGAAATTACACGTCAAATTCAAACTTCAAAACGTGGAATTTTTCCATTTATGGACCTTTATGAGCTTTAATATTTGAAAATTGTGTTATGTATTAAAATACAACTAACTGCCTATTAACGTCTAAGCGCTATAATAACTTTTTTGATGTGTCTTTTATTCTCATTTTTAAATAAAAATTATAATTATTATTTTATCGTTTAAGAACCGGTAAATATCGGATTCAATTTAAAATTAAAAAACCGGAATCGGAACCGAAACTGAATTTTTATTTTCAAGAACATAAACGGGTAGTAGAACCGTTATTTTATCAAGAGCAAGCCAGCGCACTTCCCTACACCATCCGTGTAAAATAATCATTCCCTTACTGTCGTTTTGCTGCCGCTGTTTCTATGATTATCCGTCAAAGCGCTTATTCTAATGCATTCGCCCACTGTGAACGTATAGAAATTGATACTATAACCACGAACATATAATAGTATATATATATATATATAATAAAATATAATATATAATAGATATAACCACAGAATCATAGATAAAAGCATAACATGGATATAATATCATTGATAAAAGAATGCACAGAATAAATGATAGGAAAATTTTTTAATATTTGTCATGTCAGGACATCCATGTATTGTAACTGCATGTACATCAGGATATGGTTCCTGTGTAGAAAAATATAATTTCTTCGCAGTTCCTAAAGATAGTATTAGGCTGGAACGTTGGACGAAAGCTATACCTAGAAAGGACTTCGTAGTAAAACCGGGTCAAGTTGTCTGTGAACTGCAATTTCACGAAGTAGACATAATTAGGAAGAAAACGATTACGAATTTGAGTGGAAAAATCTTAGCAGAGGTTAAAAAATTAACCGATTTTTTTAAATTCACAAATTAATTTCTTTTTTAGAACAATATTGTACGATAAACACATAAGTATATAGTAGTCACATAATTGTTTTACATAATTATACCTACATATTATATTTCATATTTAATATAATAGTGTTTCTTTGTGAAGATCCGTTTTAACATAATAATTTTTGATTTTCCATCAGAGTTAATCCTAATTTTTTTATCAATTGTGTTCTACTACAAATATAACTTACAATATTAAGCCTAGAGTATTTTAACAATGTTTATAATGTTTTATTTGAATTTTTTTCGCTATTTTTAAGCTATGTTCCATTTAATTTATTGATTTTTACTATTTTTGTTTTATTGTTTCTTTTTAAAAGTATTTTTAAATTTAAAGTAGAAAGATTTAGACAATTATCTACAGTATTTAGAACACTGGTTGAGATAAATTATTTTTACTAGTTTTAGGAGGGGATATTTTGTATATTTAGAATAAAGATAGGAAAAACCCATGAGAAAATGTTGATTACTGTGTAATATATAATTATTGTCAATATTTCAAATCTTGGAAATGGTGTTTGAAAAACTGTCATAACCAAAAAAGTTTTATAGTAAGTAGTAAACGGTATCTACTTTGGAAAATATTTAACTATACCATTTTGATAAAAAAACGACGATATCAATAACAATCGATCTTGACAATTATTAAAATTCATTGGTCTCGTATAAATTCAACGAACAGAACTTGACCTACAATTGAAATGTTCGTGTTAATCAAATTACCATCGTTTGTCTATGAGAATTTTCCCAAATGACAATCATTACCATCTTCCGTATATATTATACGTATAACAGGTAAAATCCGTTTCCTGTTAATAGTAAATAATTCCACAAGATGTCAAATACCGAGCATACGAAATTTGTAATGCCGAGCTGTCAATCTTTTAGTAATATACTTTATATTATTCGAAAACCCTCGAACACTATAGTTCTTCATAAAGTATTCTGGTAATAATAACTTAAATCATAAATTTTAAATTAATGTTAAATCATTAAAAAATGAATTATATAATCGTTTTATTTTTGTGTTATTTGGTAAATTCTTAGACCAGAATTAGAAAGACTCATTTCATTTTACTGGAATCTGGTAATGGCTATCAAAAATGGATGTTGTTATTTTAAAATGAAAATTTTATTGCGCATGCATAAATCTATAAGCTAAAGTCATTTTAAACATTTATATTTTTATGTCTAAAAAAAGACAATTGAAATAGTTTATAAACCTAAATAATCAGTAGAGTACATATTGTTTAATACGATCAGAATTGTTAAAAATACTTTTAACCTATATATAAAATCTCGTATTTAAATCATTTACTTTAAAAATATTTATTGCAATACTAATAATTTATAAAAATATATTCTATTTAATTTTTATTTTTGATTCCGTTGTTTTAAAATGTTTTAAATAACCATGGATACAATTAGTAGAAAATTCCTCATGTTTTATGTAGATACCTAGTCAAAATGACTAGAATTAGGTACACATTTAATAATAATTGATAATGCATATAATGACTTTTGACATATTTACTGTCTACTCTTTATTTTGTTATAAATACCTATTATTTTAATATGTATATAGTTTTAATTCAATATTAAAGTGATAATACTATAAAACTATTTATTTATGGGTTTATTATATGAAATAATCTGTCGATATGGTTATGAGATATGGTATTTTGTGATGTAGATGGGGGATGTTCAAGGTCCCAAATATTTTGTTATATGTCATATATTCATCAAAAGTCGTCAAAAGTTAATTTGTTATAGGTAAGTACATATTATACCTATCTGTACTTTTATAAGGTTCCTATGGTTTTAGGAATCAAAATCGTACAATACGAACGTAATATTATTATTATCAAGGTTGAGCCAGTTAACGATATTTTTTAACTCGTTAAGTTAAGTTAGTTGAAAATAATATAAACTAAGTTAAGTTAAAAGTTGCTCATATATTTTTTATTAACTTTTAAAGTTAGAAGTGAACTTTGAAAAAAAAACCTCAACTTAGTTAAAAGTTAATATTTCTTAATTAGGAAAAAAAAGTCGATATACCTATTATATCGTAAAAAGGTAAAAAAGGATGGTTATTCTTTACGCTTAAAAAAACTATTGAGGACTTCTTCTACCTGAAAAAGTGTATACATGTAAAAATAAAAATACAACACGTCATTTTAAAACCCATGCATAAATAAATAATAAAAATAAATAATCAGAAAATAACCTCTAACTGCCAAGATACCTACATTATTGTTTGATTCACACTAATGCAGTATAAAATAAGCAGTACCTATCACTTCAATATATTTTCCTCCAATATATTTTAGTCTCCATGTAGTTAAAAAGACTGGGCTCATTCCAATATTCGTGATACATCGATTCTTAACGATTACGTATAATATGCTATTGTAGGTACCTACTAAAATTGCGTATAGGTACCAAAAAGTAAAATCCTCATTCAAAAGTTTGCATTGTTCTTCGGGCAAATTTAACTTAATTTAGATACTTTTGTATAAAGTTAACTAAATAAAATTAAATAAAAAAGTAACTTATTAAGTTAAAAGTTAATCTGAAAAAAAAGTAACGCGTTAAGTAACTTAATTAAAATTAACTTAACTTTTTAACTTAATTTTAACTTTTAACTCGTTTATGCCCAGCCTTGATTATTATTATTATTATTATTATTACTACTACTATTATACTCACATAAATAATATATAATATATATATATATATATAACGTACAATATATATATATATATATATATATATATATTTTTAGTATTTATTACACATTGTTTCAAACTAATTTAAATATAAAAGTGCTTGAGACTTTAACAAGAACAAATACAATAAACCTACCTACATATGTATAAATATATTATGTTTTTTTTTTTTTTAAAAATGGTGCAAAAATAAAATAGATTTACAGTGTAATGTGCTTGCTCCGAGAAGCTTAGACCTAAATAGTTTAACATGGTGCATGAGATATATCAACGGGAAAAGCCATTTGTGCGTGCCGAGTGTCAAAAAATAAAATAAAATTGAACTCCATAAGTGAACTGTATATCATACGTGCAGAGACAGTACCTATGTGTTTCGTGTACAATATTCTCATCGGACGCGTGTGGTATATATTTCGTCACACTGACATTTCGAGGTCTTCGGATTAAAATGTTCCACGATGGTGGTTTGACAATTTTTAGGAGAATTTATTTTAAAATTAGGTCTATCAATATATATATATTTTTTTTGTTTTCAAATTATTTATTTCAATTAAATACCTTTCACGTAATTTCCTATGCAGTGAAATATCCATTTTTCTTTTTTTCTTTAAAATAGTTTAATTGAAGGAATAATAAAATGAATAATGACTAAAGATTAAGGGTTATTATTTAACTTTGGTTAACATATAACTGGGTAATGGTGAAAGTTTGTTTCAAAATAAATTTATCTATTTATTTTATTAACTATTTTATTCGAGTAAATAAACTTATCTATACCTAATTTCAAGAATAAGATATTTTCGATGTGGGCTCAATGGGTTGAAATCTACGAGATTATACTTAAATTTCAACTACAAAAATGGGTACAGGAGGGTTGTTTTACATTACTTATATTATAGTAAGGGATTTGATGTATGGAAAACGAACAGCAATGCGAGATAAAAATGGACAGATTTCGCAATGTTTACGGCAGAATTTAGTTTTTCGGCGACTTTCTTAAATATAACATCATTTTTTGACGAAACACATTTCGATCGATATGTACAAATTTGTGTACTTATTCGTATGTTAGGCTGAAAGACGTTTTATATTTCTTGTGTAAAATCGGTTCAATATTAAGCATCTTGTGAAATGCATATTGTAATATGAATCAAAATCATACACATCTTAAGTAGTAGAAATATCAAAATCCGATACAAAGTACAAAGAAAATATTTTAAAAACACAAATTAAAAATCTTCTTCTAAATCTAATTTTGCTAAGCACGTCTTTGAATGTAATCATAATATACGGATCAATATAGAAAATATAATAAATAATATTAAATAATCAAAAAAAAAAATGTTGGTTAATTCAATATTAGAATAATTACACATTTATAATGAAGTATTACTTACTAGATTTATTTTTTAATAATATTTCAAATACGAGTATACAAACAGATTTTCAAGATTATGGTATTTAGGTACCAATAATAACTACATATTAGACAACGATACATCATTTTTATATTTCTATATTTCTACCATCACATCCATAGTATTCAACAACTCGTAAAAAGTTCCCGGTACGTTTACTGATGAGAGTGAGTGTGACAATTAGGTACAGAACAGGTGGCGTTACGAGCGAAATGATATGGATGCTAAAGTGACATGTTAGACGTATCCAATTTATGCATAAACCCGGTCTTGTTTATAACATCTGTGTAAAAATCTTTGGTTTTTATGAAGTACATTAGCGAATCTAAAACATTTGTTTTCATGGGTAATAAATATTCGTACACGTTTGAATAATATACCTGTATCCATGTATAAATAGCTCCATGTCACTATTGTAATATTTTTTCGTTGTGTTGTAATGGAAATCGTACATTAATGTTTTGCTAATATCCAAAACAATATTCGTCGCATTCTTCCGCATATCAGTATTCAAATTTATATAATCAGCTAACCAAGTTGTCTGTCTAAAATGGATTACTCTGTGTGCCTTTTTCAGCACCAACCCCACCTTAAGAGCCTGTTTCAATTTCATATAATTTACTATACAATTATTTTTTAAATTTAGCGCAACCATTAATTTAGGAAATTTGGCATCTTGTCGGATTACTTTCTTTACAAGTATAGCAAATCATTGTGTGAATCGTGAAGAATTTGTCGATACAATACATCAACTTCCAAAACACTTCCGATCTTTTTTTTCATCTAAATCTTCTAACATGATTAAAATATTATTTACGCTTATAATCTCCTCTTCAAGCTATTTAAAACCACTCAAGGGCCGACATTGTTGCATAACCTATCCACAACTGTAAAAAAATTACCTACTTAAAATAACAAATAAAAAAGTTATAATTACCAATTTTTTTTCTAAATGCCTTTTCTCAGAATCTTTTATTTAATACAATTATTTGTCATTCAAATTCAAAACAATTATACAACACTATCTTGTCCGAAGACCAAAGGGACGATGGACAAATTTGCATCACCTATATATAGACTATTTTTTTAATATTTATTTGTGTATCGCCATTTTCTCTAGTCCCAGAGGAAATTTTAAACATCTCGTAATACTTTTAAGTGAATTTTCGCCATCCTTGGAAATTTACATTGATCGGCTCAAATCTCATGGTAAAAGTGAAATTCATTTTCTTTCTTGACAAAGACAAAATCAAATTATATATTCTATGGCCACGTGTATAAGGACAAATATAAATGATGAAATTAAGGACTCTAAATATTTTAGTGTATCAAAACGCGAGCAACTTGCATTTATTATTTCTTTATATAAGTTTTATTAAAGAAATTCCAGCTATAAAAATATGAAATTGATAGTATTAACATAATAAAAAAATTAATTTAGAAATTTAACTTAATATTCTTCAAGTGTATCATACCTCTGGACTAGGGAGTATATTTCCAACGTTGAAATTAGCGGTAAAAATAGCTTATAAATTGCCAATCTCCAGTAGTAAACCGGAAAGAACATTTTCCAAATTAAAAATTGTTAAAAACTATTTGCGTACAATTATATCAGATCGCATTTGATGTTTATAACATGTGAATCAGATATCGACATTAACAATCAGAATGTCATTGATTTATTTGCAAGTTCAAGTTCGATATTGTCAAATACTCTTACATAAATTTTTTATACATTTATTTTTAAGAACCATAAAACAATACATTTTTCAAGTTTCAACATATTACATAAATTACATTTTTTTCCATTTTAAGTTTTATAAATTAAAAATAAATGTAATATGATTTGTATTATGAAACTATGTGTAAGTATCTGTGTTATGTTATGCCTTATTCAATAAGCAATACAGAAAAATCACTTTCATAATAGGTACATGTACAATACCTAACCTGATAAAATTGTACATAAAAATAACAAACTTAATAAATGTTGTATTTAGTATCTACTTAGGCTATTAAAAATATTATAATATAAATAATTAATATTATATTATAGAGTTTTAATAATAAATAATATTATTCAATTAAATAATACCCTGCACCTGTTATAGGTATTTATATTTAGTCAGAAAAATTATAAATTTGTAAAAAAAAAAGTTGATGACCTTTCCTTTTTTGTTTTTAATTATTTACACTTTAAAGATGTACTTTTGTGTACCTGGGCAATGAAATTACGTTTAAACATGGAACTAGGTGGGTGGGTGGGTGTTTTGAGATATGAGTTTATATCACCAATTTTAAAAGAGTTCGGCGCCACTGTTTTCCGTTAACACATATTGCAATATCTGTACAATAAATAAAAATAAAACAAAAAGCCAGGAAAACACTTTGCACATCATGTAGACCATTGGCAATCAAATGTTTATCAATTTTAAAGCGGGTGGAGGGTCGTTTGTAACGGGGACTATGGTAAAATACCACGTGAAAAATAATACAGTGGCCCCGTTACAGCTTATCACTTGATATCACCAATAGGTGAAGAATGATTGGTTCAATATAAAAAAAAAAAAACAAAAAAACATCATTGTAAAATCAAAAGCTTCCTTGCTATGCTCAGAATCTAAAGTTTAAAAGCAATTTGTGTAAGTAAATCTCAATTTTAATTAGTGCTCGTTTAATATTAATACAATATCATTAATTAAAATATTATAGGTATTATTTTAACAAATAAAACTACCTAAGAAAAGTTTTAAAGATAACTTCAAATTTGATTTTATAAAAATACAATTTTTGGATTTGTAGTTCTATTTTACTATACCTATATATGCGAAATATAATACTTCAATAGTAGTAAAAGGGTTAAATATAATAATTGAATTCTAATTAAAGTACCTATACATATAGGTGTTTGTGTAAATTATTTTATTTTTATGCATGAACAAATTGATTATTGTAAAATATATTTAAAATAAAAAATAAATGTATGCTATAACAAATGTATATTATATATATACGAGTATAAGTAAAACTATATATATTGTAACAAAAAGAAACCGTATTAAAAAAAAAAATAAAAAATCGTAAGTTATCATCAGGTTACCAAATTCTATATCATGCATATGTATTATGTATGTTTATTATATATTTATTTTTTATATATTATTCATTATAATATATATTTATTTTTATGATTATTTTAATTGTTCAGATGAAAGGAATTATGTAGTAACGTTGGGTTAGCTAAATTAAATTTAAAGAGTCAATCCACTTACGAACTGATGATAAATATGTACCGCAGTACAAAACTTCAATTTCCTCATTGAAATATGCAATACGCATTAGTAATTTCCATTTTCAATTAATTATAAATATGGTAATAATTCCAGATCAATATTGCTCAAAACAATCAAGTACCTATGTAAATATTTAATTATACAGATACCTTACTTTGGTATACGATTATAATTAAATGATTAAATGCATCCATATAGATTTAATATTATTTTAATGGATTCGAAAAATATTTTTATTTATTAGTCATTTAGAATGAAAAAATTCAATGTAACAAAAATTTTTTTACAAATATGAATTGATAATTTTGGAGATCGGTGAGGAGTTCATTGGTCTATCACTCTGTTGCATTACTGTAACTTATGTCATATTACCGATATTTTAAAGAGTAGCATTTATTTATGGTTATTAAAAAAACTTGTATTTTTAAACTGTGGTTATGTTTAATAATTTCTAATTCTCAATCCATTATTCATAGTTTAATTAATTTTTGCGCATTTATTGTAGGAGAAGTGGGACGTACTACTTTTTTCATTATGATTTTATATACAAATTAGAAGCAAAACATGAGGATATTGTCCGATATACAAGTATATGGTAGTGTTACTGTAAAATTTCTTATTATATATATATGTATATTATAAAATAATTTTATAAAAGTTGATTTTATTAAGGAAAAAATATAATGAAAATATACAGTATTATTTTCATCTTTCTACTTACTAAACAGTAATATTAAAAAATATATATACAAAATAGGCATTGAAAATAAAGTTTTACTTTTTAAATAATGAAACAAAAAATATTGCTTTTTGACAATAAAATATAATACAACTTACTTAACATTTTACCGTTTTAATTTGATATAAGTAATTATATATATATATATATATATATATTTTTTTTTTATAAATGATAAAAAAAACGTGCAATTTCTAAATAATTTTTAAATTTAGAAACTTGATTCATTCTCAGTTTCTCGAGTAATAAACATTTAAATTTAAGACATGTTAGAGTAGTTTGTATTATATGATACGTCAATATCATCATATATTTTGTATTATTACAGTAAGCATCTATTTCTATACTCCACAGTCCCTTAAATTAATACAATTATTACTGGGTAATATTAATTGGACTTAAAAAATGAAAATGTCTAAATTATCATAAAAATATATTCTTTAAGAATTCTTCATTTAAAATTTAAATCATAGGTTGCCATTTGAACATAGAAAGTTAATAGAGTTGTAACATATAAGGGAGTAAGATGAAAATTGTAAAAATATGAAGGAATATAGAATTGAGTACCTATACAAAATAATATTAACTTCTTAAAAAAAATTCGCAAAACTGATTACCAATTGCCCTGTACACACTAAACTGTAAGTATATTTTTCATAATATGTATTTTACTGTAATCCGACATTTTCATACGGACGGTTAGCGTGGCGGAAAATGAAAATTTTCACCGACGAACTGATCATAACTGACTATATATTTTATAATTTATTCCTATAGAACGTATACTGTATTTTTTTTTTATTTCTATAGGAAATCAAACTAGTTTTTGTTCTTACAGAAAAACCAATTTAAAATGCAAAATATTAAAATTTAAATACCTAATCTAAATTAAATTAAATCAATTCCTTTACGTACATCATAATATTTTTCTATACATTTATGTGAAAGTTTGGTTTTTTACTTTAATGAGTTAATATTTTAATTCACGTCTAAAATAATATTATTATATATAATAATTAGTACTTACATATCTTAGTAGGTAAACTGTAGTTTGCCGTTCAGTGCCAAAATATAAAATTAATTACTGTTGTTGAAAACAAAACCAATAAGCGGGTAAATTAACAAAAGTTTACGACTATACAATTAGGTATATATCTAGTGCTAGGAAAGTACGTTTTCAAAGAAATTCGTTCGAATGATTTCATTCAATATTCAGGAACGTATCGGGATTCGGGAACGATGTTTTTTTTTTTGTGTGAAGGAACGTATTGGAATTCCGTTCATTTTTATGAGGAACATGAACACTTATTTTCTTTAATATGATTTAAAGGATTTTTAGAATTTTGAGAAACAAATTATATACATTTTCTTCAGAAATCTAGACATTATTAAACTATTCCTATAAACAGAATAGTGTATTATTATTATTTTGGAATTTTATTTTTATAACATTGATATTGTCGTAAATATTGAGTACCTTTAATTTTGAAGTCTTGGACTTGATTATTTTCTAATTTTTAAGTTTTGGTAATTTTTGGTAATTTTCTGTTACATACGATAAAATGACATGGAAAAATTGAAAAATGACCTCACTAAAGAATTAACTAGATTTTAGTTCTACAACCAATTGATTCAATAACTAGATTTAAAAAAAATACTTTACATTAACATACATTATTGTTTAACTAATATACTCCTATTGCTACCCTCAGAATCGACTACCAAAACATTTAGAAAACCAACTTCTACCACTAATATCCTATCCGTAGTGCAAAATGCTTCCCTGGTATATTTAATTTAAAAAATAAAATCATTGGCACAAAACAAGGTGTATATTTAAAAACACGATCTTCTAAGACCGTGCTTGAAAATATGTCTGATTTATATTATATATAACTTTCTATTATCATTGCATATTTTTAAAAATCTTGAAAGTGTATAAATAACGAAGATAGGAAAAATTTTTTTTTATTGAAAAAAAAACCAATGAAATTTTTTAATTTTTTTGCTTATTTGCTTATTTACAATTTTCAAAGCGATAAGGAAATTTTGACAGAAAATTATTACGTTTGACATTTTTTATTATCTTATTTTTTATTTTCAAAATATTACAGTAAGTATATCATACAATCGTACAATATATAATATTTCAAAATATCACCTTTCTATACTGATTACCTATATTATTTTGTACTTTTTGCTAGTGCGTATTGTCTTTAGTATAATTTTTATCTCAGCATATAATTCAGCACCTGTCTTTTGTAGATTTTTTTTTTTTTTTTTTTTGTAGAGGTCTGGGGTGTTTAGTACATTAATTGGACTCCCGCCCTCTCTGTACTGCAATAAGAACCTACAAATGTATTCGTGTGACAAATTATTTTTCTCTACACACAGAATCAGAGATTCTTATGAACTCTACGAAGGGAGATTTTTAATTAAATTTTTTCATGTACATTTCTATTATACAGTAGTTTTTAACATGATATGCAAGATTGAATAGGAGTAACCCATTTACATCATTTGTCTTAGCTGAAATTTATTCATGTTTATTACATTCGCGACAGTATTATTGATGAATCTGTTGTTTACTGGTATGTTAATTTATGAACTTAGGTCATATTAAAAAGCTCATCACTTTTCATCGCCACCTATCTGCTCCATAACGAAAGGTAGGCAGATATGCCAAATAGAATGTTCGTGAGTAAAATCCGACAAAAACTAATTCACAAATGGTCGCAGTTGCTCGTTTCGTGTAATGGTCTTATCATCATATACGGGTCGATACTAGTGTTAGGACTTATCTAAATAGTAATTTAAGTATTTACCTATCTTTAATCTTATCTAGATAAATAACAGTAAGTTATCTAAATAATTATCTAAGTATATTTATCTAGATAATTTGTATAGATAAATTTTCAAGTACCTAATATACAAAAATATTGATTTTTTTTGGCGAAAATAATATACTCTTTGACTCGAAATGTTTGCATTTGTATGCAAACATTGTATGTTGTGTAATGTGTAGTTTGTACTCTTGTCTTTAATTTTTATTATATTTTTGTTGGTCACAGATAACGTGACTGCAATGACCGTTGTCGATGTTGTGAACGAGTTTTACACGCCAATTATTGTATAAAATGTACCTACACAGTATAACTATTTTTGGGAATGAAAACGTGAAAATTTAAATGTGTATTAATATACCCATTGACTGTTACAACGTGTGAGTACAACGACGTGCGATAAGGAAAATAGACATGAATAACAATTAATACTTACGTAATAAATATTAGGTATAAAGTATTAAGTTATATATTTTAATTTTAATATAAATTAATTGTTATTATTTTACCTGGTATGTATTAGTTACATACTTTGGGTTATTAATTTTGATAAAACATCGTGAAAATATAAGAAAAGTTTTTTTTGAAATTAAAAAATTATCTTTTTTTTATCTTGATAAAAATGAGTTTATCTTTTATCTTTATCTAGATAAATCCTTCGGATTCATAATTTATCTTTATCTAGATGCATTTTTAGTTATCTATTCCCGACACTGGTCGTTACCATAAACCCCACTGAATTATCGTCAGTTGATTTTCGTTGGTGTTGTGAGTAAAATGGTCACTAGATAGCGTTATATATTTCATTTTGTTGTATATTATACAATATATACCTAGACGAATGAAAAAAATACCATGTTCAGATTTACTTAAATAATTAGCTTGTGTACATTAAACTTCCGAAAATCATATTTTATTATGTAGACGATAAATCACACGACAAATTGAACTGCACAAATGGATTTCATAAAAAAAAATTTCGGTTAGGGCATCTATTTTTTAAAAATATTTTAAAGTGTGCCTGAACGGTAATTTGATGACGGTGCAAGTATTTTAACAAAAAAATAATAATAAAAAAATCTGTTACTTTATTACCATGATAATAAAAAGATTATTTGTAGAATCATTTTCTTTTGATATTTTGTTATTAATTTTTTAATAAAAAAAAACAGTACACACAATGAAATTAGAAGTAATTTTCTTAATTTGTTTACATTTACTGTTTTATATTTTTATTTACTACCTAATATATTTACTATAACTAAACTAAGTGTATTAACTCATATTTACATACGTCCATCATATTAGTACCTATATATATTGCCCTCGTTACGTGCATCATTACTTACCTATTTAATAAACAGTTAATGGGTAGGTACTTAGATAAAGACAAATATAGGTATAATATTGATTTTTGAAAAAAAATTTTAAAAATTCTATATTTTATGAATTAAATACCTAATTTATTTATAAATCATATATATATTTTTTTGTATTTAATTAATATTTGATTTATGTTACTAAAATTCTCTAAACCCTAACAAAAAATGTACTTAAAAGAAATGTATTAATTATAATTAGAAAAATAAAGATAAATAAAAAAAACACTTAAAAATTCATTTTCAAAAAAATACAAAAATTCCTTAAAGACATAAATTATATTGTATTAGTTATTTAGTAGATTAATAATCAAAAAATTACAAGAAATACAAAATATATACTTTATGCTATTGCAAATTTGGTGAATATTGTGTATTAATTTAATCTATTTCTAAACGTTATTTGAATGAAAATATAATAATTTAATATCCAAAATAATAAATAACAATAGATACCTATGTAAATAAAAAAATATTAAAATATACGAGTATTATGTACCATAATAAATAAATATAATAAATTGGTATTGGACATTGGTTATTATTTACCACACTCAAATTCATAAATCTACATTAAATTTAGTAGAAATTAATTTCTCTAAATTCAAGTTTTTGATAAAACAGATACCTATAATAACTAAGAATTATTTTAATACAACTTTATTGATATTGATATTTGATACAATATTGTCTAACATATAAAGAAAAAACGAAGTAAATGCATAGAAATATTAAAAATTACCCCATTTATGGAGTTAAATAATTCGAAATCTATAATAATACCTGAATAACACAAAATTTAAAGAAGTTATTTGAAAATTTGTACATGTCAACATAGTATAAACTTTCATTTATGTGTGAATTTCTAGGCTCTTTGACTATTATTTTTGGAATTACAAAGAAATAAGTAATCATATTCGGTTTTGAAGAAAACGCATTTTCACAGTTTTTTTCAATCATATTTCGGTAGTTTTTTCTTACGCATTAAAAAACTATTGATAAAATTGAAAAATTACCTCTTTAAAGTACCATTTCATTCAAATTTTCTACTAGAAAGTGGGAACGTATACAATTATTGGACCAAGTGTTCTGGTCAAAAAATTGTGTCCAAAAAAATAAAAATAAACATCACTGTAAAACCAATAACACCATTCAGAAACTAAAATGTGAAAATATAGGTAAAGCTATTTTTAGATTACCTATATACAACCTATACATACAAACATTATTATAGACTAGTGTAATGATATGCGTACACGTCCTAAAATTATAATATTCATCGAAACGTAAAATATATTATCAAATTATATTATTTTCATAAAAATGTAATAATCCTAAAATATTAATGTATTCAATAAACGAT
>JAIPRL010007981.1:0-21664 GCA_025469235.1 Pemphigus obesinymphae | reverse complement strand
TTAAAAAACTATTTTGAAAATCGAAAAATGACCTCTTAAAAGTACCCACTAGATGCAATTTGCTACCGGAAACCGGGTATGAGTGTAAAGATCGGAGCACTCCTTCTGGTAGAAAAAGTGTTTACAGAAAAAAAAAAAATAAACATCATTGTAAAACCATAATCTTCCTCGCTACGCTCAGAATCTAAAATCAGTCAGTTTGAAATTACACATCACATCATAATATTATTATATATTGTATACAGTACTACAGTAGTCAGTTGCCAGTGCTTATAGTAAATTCTTCAAGTTAGGTCTTTTTAGTACCTGGGGGGTAACTAACCAGTAGTGGTTCTTAATAAACGCTAATGGGGAGGGAGAGGCAAAAAATGTTTGATCATTTATATTTCATACATAAATACACTTCACTTCTAGGTTTCTAAATATAAGTTTGGACACCTTAAATCCCCGTTGTTTTTTGTTCATTATTTTAGATTCTGAGCGTAATATTTTTTACAATGATGTTTATTTTTTTTCTTAACAAATTTTCTACCAAAAGATGTGCTCTTTAAAAGCTAATCCTGTTTTCGGTAGCAAATTGCATTTAGTTGGTATTTTATATAGGTCATTTTTCAATTTTTTCAATATTTTTTTAATGCGTAAGGAAAAACTAGCAACAATTGATGAAAAAACAGCAAAAATACGATTTCGTCAAATCCAGATTTTTTATTTCTTGATAATTTTGAAAATAATGACTTTCAAATCTTGAAACTTACATCGAACATTTAATTTAGTTATATATTGACATTAATTAAATTTTTTTAAATTTTGTTTGCAACTTTCGACTATTTATAGACATTTTAGATTTGAAAGTTCCTAAGTTCTAAAAGGGATCATTTTGTGTAATTGTGTTTTATTTTAATTTGAAAATTTTATATATGCGTTACTCTAATTAAATTAAAAGAATCTCGAAAATCCGTAGTCACGTTTTTTTAATAGCCATTTAATTAAATTTTGTCAACAAAATTATGAATTTGAGGTATTTAAGTCCAAATAGTTGATAAAATGAGTTTTTAAAACTTAAAAAAGTGTAATATAACGTTAGTCATGAATTAATTTAACTAGGTAAATTTAAAAAATCGACGGGAAAATAGTATGTTAGATTCTGAGTGTAGCCAGGGAGCTATAGTGGTTTTAAAATGTTTATTTTTATTTTTCTCTAAAAAAATTTTGTACCAGAAGTACTCCAATTTTTACAAATTCCCCAGTTTCCGGTAGAAAATGTTATGTAGTGGGTACTTTATAAAGGTAATTTTTTGATTTTCTCAATAGGTTTTTAGCTCAAGGAAAAACTACCAAAAAATGATGAAAGAATGGCAAAAATACGATTTTGACAAATCGAAATGTTTTTATTTTTTCGGATATCAAAAATCAGTACAGGCTATTTTTTAACAACTATTTGTTATTTACCTCAATGCCAGTAGTTTAGACAAAATATTAGATACATAATTCTTTATTTTGAATAATTTATTATAGACTATATTCATATATATATTGAAATATTAAATAATGCAACCAATAAAGATTTTAAAAAAGGGGGGGCGATCCACCTTTTGCCCCTTCCCCTTCCGTAAAACCACTACTGATCATACCTGAGGAAATATTTGAAAGTTCAATTACTCCGAATATATACACAACAGTATACATACATTAGAACCGAACCAAAAAAAATGTGTTCAAATTTATTTCAGATTTAAAATCGGTTTCAATTTCTTCGGGTTCCGAGTACTGGGTTTGAAAATTATTGAAAAAAAAAATTGAAATTTTCTAGGTTTCGTGTATTAAGTCTGAAAACAATTCCGAGTCTTTGCGGTTTTTGTTTATTGGCCCAAAACCGGTTTCGACTTTTTCCAGGTTGGAAACCGTTTTCCAAATTTTGTGTGTTACCCGGTGTTTAAAACCCGTTTTGACTCCCTGAAATGGAAGTCGTCCTCGTTAGTGACGCGCACACCATTTTTGACTTTTTATTAAGTCAAATAATATATACTGGTGGAATCAATCAATGCTATATTGACGGAATCAAATATATACCTAATCAATTTAGATATTTACTTTTAATCGTTAAAGAAGTTAATTCATAATATCCAAATAATATTTTGTTAAAAAACTATCTAATAACTCTAATTTTTAGGAACATAAATTTCTTTTCCTATTATTTCATATATAGGAAATTTAAATTTTGATAATTTGATTAAAGCGTAGAATGTATTGGTTTTAAGGTCCGATAAGGTTCGAGGTTTTTGGCCGACCCCAAATAGTTGGGAGAGAAGGCGAAGGAGAAGAAAAAGATGTATTGGTTTTAAGGTGATATATATTTTTTCATGACTGGATACATTTTTTTGGGTAGAAGAAGCTGTCGAGTAGGAATTGGCCTTAGTTATAGTACTTTAAAGAGGTATTTTCAATTTTTCAGTAGTTTCCTAAGAAAAACTACCTTTCATAACGGAAATATAGTATATAATATTATATAAATGTAGTGGAATTAAAAAAATTTAAACTAAAATTTTAATGGTAACCTATTTTTATTTATTTTTATATATTATTTAATATTAAATTAATATTACACAATATTAATGTATTAACGGATTTATTTTTATACAAAAAATGTTACAAAAGAAAAAACGCCGAACATTATATAGTGTTCTACATAAATTATTTTTCTATCAATACAAACGTCATTATAAAATAAAAAAAAAAATACAACAACATCGATATAAATTAACAATTAATAATATTTTAATTTTAACTGAAAGTTATATTAATGGAATTCGCCTACTAAACTAATAAAATACAAGTGTGTCGTACAATATACTAAATAATTCTTATAATACATAAAACAGTTTGATTCACAAAAAGAAACATATATGATTAATTTGAATATAGTTCAGCATTATATTAATGGGTATATATATTATTATTATTATGTTTACTGAAATGGTTTTACTGGATTTTTAAATATAACTACTATGAAATTAGTTTATTTTATTTTATTTATTTTTTTTTTGAATTACAAATAAAAATGATTTATTCTTAAATGTATTTTAGTGCTTCTATTGGGTACCTCACTATTTACAGCTTATTTCAGTTTAAACGGATATTAAAACAACAAAAACTTATATTTTATCATAGCTGGGCTAAATAATTACTAGAAATTATTTTATATACTAAAATCCAGAATAGATGAAAGTAAGATTTTGCAAATCTTAAAATCTTAAATCCCTTAGATTATCAAATCTAAATCTAAATGCTCCAAATAATTTAACAAAAATTCAAATATATAAATATATGTATTTTATTTATGGTATTAACTACATAAAATCAAAACCAAAACTTTTTAAAAAAAATTTTAAAAGTTAAAAATCAAAATCTTGGAAAAAATAATTATATTGATTTTTGATTTTCAAAAACGGTTGATATAAAATCATGTCCAGTTCATACTATATATATACAGTGGTGTATTTAGGGGAGGCAGAGGGCCTTGGGCTCTCCCTTGATCCGTGTTTATATATAATATTAAACAATAATGATAGTAAAATAATTGGTGATTTTAAATCAATAAAAATATTAAATTGATAAATGAATATACTTATCGCTATACTGATATATAGTACATGTATATATATTAAATATTATTATTACTATTAAAACTAATGTAGAATAGTACCAGAACATTTTTTCATTTTTTTTTAAAAAAAAAACAATTTGTTTTTTGATCCTGAATTTGATTGTGATTTCAAAATTGGCCGCTTGTACTTACCTTTTGTGTTATAGACAAAAAATCTCGAAAATCGCTATTTTTTAAAATATGTTCTTACTGGTTTAAAATGATCAAAAATGACCTTTTTAAATACATTTTTTTTGTGTGAAATTTAATGTAAAACTCGATAGTATAACCAGAATTTATACTTCGTACTTAATACGTTAAACCAATAAAAAAAAAAAAGGATTTTTACAAAATTCGTTTATACCTTGTAAAAATGTACAAATTTGTGCTTTTTGAATTTTATTTAGTATATTGTTTTATTCTCATGAATTGGCTGGACGGACTTAGTTTGGAAGTTATAGACTTTTGAAGTTATACCATTCAGAATGTCGCAAATTAATTGAAAATATTCCCCGATTTGTTGTGAAAAACCACGTTGAAAATGCTTAATAATAATAATAATAATATCCGTTATCAGTGTACTAAAAATGTTTTTTTAAGAATTTTATTCTCGATTATTTTAAACATATTTTAAAAAAATATAGCGATTTTTGAGATTTTTTTACTATAATTC
The DNA here is from genome assembly GCA_025469235.1 of Pemphigus obesinymphae. Classification (NCBI taxonomy): domain Eukaryota; kingdom Metazoa; phylum Arthropoda; class Insecta; order Hemiptera; family Aphididae; genus Pemphigus; species Pemphigus obesinymphae. The sequence goes on along the minus strand of JAIPRL010007981.1, from coordinate 17,348 downwards.
TAAAAATAAGTAGGTATAAGCAGTCAAGTTATGAAAAGATCATTAAATTCAGGGTCAAAAAACCAAACTTTTTTTTATTGTTTAAGAAAACTAAATTACATGGTTCTGCGAAGTCAATCCATTTTCATAATATTACCAATTTTGTGGTCAATCACACCTTACAGTCTTCTGAAATAATTAATTGTTTAAAATTTATTTGGGTACCCATATTTATAGAACAAACATTTTTATTGCCCACCCCCCACTTTGAAAAATCCTGACTATGCCACTGTATATATATAATACATACACTCATAGTTCACATGAATAATTTTACAGTATTATAAAAGTACATAAAGTTGTTGTGGGATCATTGTTTCACACACGTACAAGAAAAAAAATAGGATTTTATGTTTCTAGTATATTAATAGTTATGGTATATGAGTTAATTTTGGGTGCTAATAGTCTATTTTAAAAAAGGTACAAGTAAAATTATAGAGTTTAAAACAATTTACGAGTTTTTGGAATTTAAGAATCTGAAAATGCATTTTTTCAGAAGAAATTTTTTGGAAAACTGATTTCTAACAAGGGTGTATATGTGGAAGAATTGTTTTCAATTTTCATTGTCACTGGATTTCATGTCGATTTTGTTATCACGAAATGTGTTCTACTTTTTCAGCTATATTGCTATCATAGTGGCGAACACGTGTAGAAAGAGTTATTGGGTGTTCACCCTACCCCATCATTGGCTATTTTTACGTAATAAAAACGTGAAAATGATAATTTATGAAAGTTATCCCAAACATATTTCAATCAAATTTTGATCCATTTTATAACACGAAGGTATACGATGTTGTGAACGCATATTAGACAAATATAATGGATTTTTTCTTTAAATAAATACATAATGATTTCATTACTTGCTGGTTATTACAATAATATAATTGTATTCTCGATTAAATTTACTTTGATTTTGTGACTAATAGTCAGATATAGTGTATTAATGAATTACTCCATATTTAAAATAATAACATTTAATACTATACATTTCATAAAAATTATAAAACAAATAAAAATTGAGTATGTTTATATTTTTGTATATTTTTATTATTATTTATATATATGAGTGTATGACAGTTAAAACACATTAACGACAGAATTATAACTTATCAGATATTGTGCCTAAATTTAGACATCCATGTTATATGGTATCTATTTGTAGGTTAACTCTCTCCCTACTAAAGTAAGCATACCATATGAGTATCATAAATCTAAGATGGTAACACCGGGAAAAAAAATTCTTAAAATATAAAATAAATTATAGGATTTATCAGTTACTGTGATTTTTAATTGTTGTGTACCTAATGATAATATCAACTTTTTATTTTCCATTTGTAATCTCTTTGCTAATATAGAATACTGCTATGCTGTGAATGAAATTCATTTAACTATACCTATTGCATTCTTACAATACAAGTAACTATAAAAAAAAATTGGGACATTTGTTTTAAAGGAATTGTAAATGATTTTGAGCAGCTTACATGGAAGTTAATTGATTTACTATATTCTCAATCTATAAAATTATTTATAGACTTTTAATATAATTAATATAATTATTTTAATAAATACACATTTTATGAATCAAAATATTTTTGAAACGTAATTAAATTAAATTCCGATTTGTTTGATAAGAGGTATAAAACTTATAATGTAGGTATATTAAAGTAAAAAATATTAAATTTTGTGTATACAAAAAACAATAAGTATAAAATGTAGGAATTTTAAAAACTGTTACAAATAAATGAACCTTGTGAAAACGTAACTAAAATTGACTAGACATCTATTTGGAATGAAGTCTCCTGAGTAAGTCTTCTTGGAGATCTTCGTTGATGAGATGCTATCTTTGGGCGGCGCTCAAACTCATTCCCTTCATTCTGGCGCATTGGTCTGGAATCTGAAAACCTAGCCGGAGGGTTTAAACGCTCGCTAAAATCCAAAAATGTGAATTATACTTGATTGGAAATTTATTTAAAACCACTAAAGTTTGTAGTACCTACCTGAAATTTATACCATCATTATGGCCCGCATACGTACTGTTATTTTTCATTGACCTTTTCGAAAACACTTGACTTTTTGATTTAGGCTTCCGAAGAGCAGGCATTGCAGGTGGTTTCCTCACTTCAGCTATTGAGTTTTCTGACGAAGAACTGGTGTCTTCGTTACTTACTTCTAATGAAAACCAATTATAACTTCAATATATTATGTATAATATGACATTGTAAAATTATTTACCTCTACTCATTCGGTGTCTGAAGGAAACGAGTTCTTGGCTAGCCGATTGGTTCCGTCTTGTTTCACCGTGATCAGAGTCACTACCGTGAGTGTCGTACTCTGAAATAGGTAGGTGAAGTGTTAGAATCCGCTTTACCTCAGAGTCTGTGCTACCTAAATTATCTGATTCTGAAACAGACCGATCCTTGATGTTTATTTTTTAATCTTAATAAAATTGTTCACTATAATATGGCTTGAAACTAATTATAAATAATATCTATTCATTCGAAAATGATATTTTTACAAGAACTAAGTGATAAACAATAAACTTTTTTGTCAAGTGATCGTACCTTGACTTTCAGAATGAGGATCTCTGAGTTTTCTTCCCTTTTGACGAACTTTAGTGTACTCGGGCTCTTTTCTCTAAAACAAAAAGTTATAAAATAAAGTTATAAATATTATTACAGTAGCTAGATATATAATATTTTACACACTTGAACAAAATTATATGCTTCGGACGTGGACGCTTTCGGTTGATGATATACAAATGATCCTCTTACTGAATGATACGGTCCGCTGTAAATATTACCGCTAAAAGTACTTTCATTTTGCGGTTGTTTGGCAAGTTCGAACGTTGCGTATGGACAAATTTCATCCATATATTCTTAAACATAAATAACAAAAATAATTATTTCTAAAAACTACCTCTATTTTGTAAACATAAAATGATAAAATACCAGTTGAATCAGTTTTGAATGTCACTGAGTCACAACTTAAAGTTTGTTGTGATTGTCCTCTGACAGAATAACGTTGATCGCGGTTTCTCTGATTTTGATCTCTAAGGGATTCTTCGTCTGAACGTTCTAAAAAATTATATTAATAAGTTATTATAGCTTAATAATATATTAAGTTTATGAAAAAAAAAATAATAATAATAATAATAATAACACTTACTCATAACTTTATAATAATAGGTAAATGCTGCAATTGACGATACGATAATTAAAGCTATTATCAACGAAATGGCAGTTGTAATCGATGTAAAGACAGAAGCTTCTTCGGGAGTTATTTCAGTGTATAAGTCAAATGGTATGACAGTCGCTATAAAAATAAAAAATTAAACATAAAATATATTTAATGCATCAGCTTTGTATATAGTTTTTAAAATTTTATTTGAAAACATCACAATAATAAATTACCTCCATCGATCGTCAGCGTTGTGAAGTTATACAATGCATATGACATTCCAATATTATTGTGTGCAGTTACCTTTAATTGATATTTGGTCGCTGGCTCAAGACCTACAACAGTATACATACGTTCTGTGGGGGCTATTGGTTTTCCATCACTTAAAACCCATTCATTTGATGTCGACTGTTTCCATTCGATTGTATAATACAATATATCACATCCTCCACTACTCCAAAGATCGAACCAGGCACTTACTGTTGAGATATTGTAAGTTATTGCTTCAGATGATGATTCAGGTGGAACAGGTACTACATATAATTGAAAAATAGGTATTTATACATATATATTTTATCCGGTGTGAAATGTTTTAATTGCAAATCAATGTGTTCTGTGATTTTATAGATAACATACCCGAGCCTTTTGTATATGATGTTAAAATATCACATGGTAAACCCGTACCAATTTTATTGTAGGCAGTGATGTACAATTGATACTTTGTGCCACAAAGTAATTTCTGTAACGTATGAAAATGAGTCTTTGAATCGATATGGATTTCTTCCCAATCTCCATGTTCACGTTTATAGTTGATTATATAACCTATAATTGAATTGAAGGTTCATGTACATTATTAAACAATCATTTTAAATATAAGATGTATTTATAAACTTACCTAATATTGGGGTGTCTGGTTCAGCAGTGTCCGTCCATTTAAGTTGCAGACTATCAGTCTCTTCTAAATTAACTATTAACTTTGGAGGGGATGGTGGTACTAGTTTATAATTAAAATAAATAAATTTAGTAAAACTGGTTATTTTGTATTTTTAACAATCATTTTGTTACCTCTAACATTCACGGCGTACGAAATTTCATCTTTTCCGTGCATATTCTCCACGGCACATGTATAGTTTCCTCTGTCCGAATGTTGTATGTCATGTATAACCAACGATCCGTCTTTGTTTATCTTAATATGAACAGTATGAGATACATTAAGATTAGTATCGTAATAATTCGTAATAAAATATGTGTTGTGTAACCTGATATCTTCCATTTGAGATGATTGATCGTCCACCTTTTGTCCATATTGGTTGAGGATACGGTATGCCTACTCTTTTACAATTTAATGTTACGTTTTTCTTCCACCGCATAATCAAAACTTGGCTGAATGACACTATCTGAGCGGAGATTTTGATTGTAGGAAGCACAGTTATAGTTCTTGTGCTCTCGCCTTCACCAACTTTCGTTATGGCTTTAACCCAAAACTGATATTTGGCACTATCTATGATTCTAGAAGCTTCAAAAACCTCGACTAAAGGACTGAGCATTTTTTTGATTGGTTTCGACTTGAAAATGTCATAATTTATTAATGAAAACATATGGCTAATACGTATAAAATATATAATATATAACTTACGTCTTTGTGACCACTTAAGATTGATATGTATAAAATGTATCCAGTGAGTTTCCCGTTTGGTCGCAGGGGAGGAAGCCAAGATACAATTATAGTTTTGATAGAGCTTATTACTGCTTTGATGTCTGCTGGTATCGAAGGAGCTGAACAAAACAAAAACACATAGGATTACAGTGTTAAACTCAGACATATGACTGTATAATTACTATCTTCTTCAGTTTTGCAGTAAATATGATCGCTTTGAACTCCGTCCCCTTTACTGGTGAATGCGAATACTGATATACTGTAGTTTGTGTATTTCAATAGAGCTTGAATCGTTGTATATTGTATGGTAGTAATTTTTGTTTCGAATTCATTTTTTTCTAGAAAATATAAATCGCGATGTATGATTAGTGACCAAGTTAAAAGTAACTGCGTTTGTTTCAATACACTTACCGTACCAGTCTTCAGCCGGCTGATATGATACTTTAAAACCCTGTATTTTACCGTTACGACCCACCGGGGGTGGTAAATCCCACGATACTTGAATGCTCTGTGACGTCAAAGATCTACAGGTTGGCTTTTCTGGTGGCATTGTTGGTGCTGATCGAAAAAGATTGCGAAATATAAACTCCTCAAACTATATGGCATTTATATTTATTTCGGGGACTGGAACCTTTATCATTTTGTGTTTTCGATTTTGATTTGGTTTTAGAAGAAACTAATTTTCGGTTCCAATTCTGATTTAAGTTAATATTAGTAATGATAGGTTTTTAATTAAGGCTCAGTAAAAAATAGAATGTATTAAAAATATTCGTAACGATTAAATACGTTAACTTATGAAAAGTGATTTATACTAAGAATATCATATACATCGATATATACATATAAGAGATATGTCTACAAGTGAATATTATTTATTGAATATTAATCATATATAATAATATTGAAAATCATGATTTTATTTTTATTATTATTATTTTATTTTCGTAACCAAAGCGTTATTGACTAATACCATGCGTTAAAGTATTATTCCCTAATTTTGTTAACAGTTGATTATGTGGAAATGGTTGCGTTTTTTTTTTTTTTGTAACGTATTTTGTAACTCTATTTTGTTCTACATATTTGTTCAGCTCTAATATGACTGATGAACGTTATTCACAGGATGAAAATAGGTTTTATTGGAACCGAAAAATCTTTACCTCATGAACAACGATTCGGGTTCAAGATTTTCAAATGGTCCTGGCTTCAAACCTAGATTTAACGGATAACAGTTCCAGTTCCAGAATTTTAATCGTCAAGTACTTACTCCCTTCGTCGGTTTGCATTGCAATTGGCTTGGAAAACGGACCCGGTCCTTTGCTATTAAAAGCTTGCACTATAATCGAATACACTGTGTATGGTGTTAGACCATTAATAACTACTTCTTCGCCATATTGCGAATTTATATTTATCGTTTTCATCATGTAACGGCTGTGCGGAGTTGTAGATGGATTTTGCACATCGTCTATTGGCAGATATCCGACGTGGTAGCCGATCAAAATCCCATTGCAAGCGTCCGACGGAGGCGGTTCCCACATTATTGAAAGTTCCGTTTCGCTTTTAGATTCAACTCGAATGTTTTGAGGCGCCATACTGGGAACTAATAATTATAATAATAATAATAAAAATAATTGATAACGGTAATAAATTATACGATTTTTCCAATTTAGTACGTTAATATTGATAACTAGAGTTATTTATATATTTTATAGAGCGATTTTTAGGTTCATAACAGGACGCCAAAAATAGTACGTGAAAATATGGTTTCGTACTTCATGTATTATATTAGCTAGAATTTATATATATATTATATAGATGAATTTATTTTATATCAATAAAAGCTAATAACATCTACTAATATTTGACAGAACCAGTTTTGTTTTGACATTTTTGAGGATTGACCATTACAGGTTGTCGTGGGTTAAGTATAAAAAGGTACCAAATCGTTTTTATAAAATTGTTCAGGAGACCAATTTTAAGGTTTGAAATGAAATATTTAACTTCGGAATTAAGATTTTGTTATGAAAATGACATCAACGGATAGAAGAACTTATTTACTATACTCCGTTGTAAAGAAGATTCATATATATTTATATTAATATACAATATTAAAAAAAAAAAAAAAATGTAAAATAATAAATGAAACCTTTTAATACTAAAATATAATGAAAATATGTTTAGATAGAATCTTTTCATACTAACATATTATTTTATAGTTTGGTTCTATTAATAGTTAATTTTCATATTGATAAATATGTGTACATATGAGTGATACATATTGAGCGATTTAGAACCTTTTACTTTTCTGAAAATTGTCAAAAATGATAGTAGAAACTTGATTTTTAGATTAAAAGATGCACTTTTACATTCTAAGGCCATTCCTTTAAAAAAATGAATTTTGAAAAAAATACGATTTAGAATCTTTTCATTTTAAGACCACGATGTTTAAAATACTTACGAAAGAAACCTCTATCAAAAGTTAGAAAAGGTTCTCTTCTTTTATTTAGTACCAATATTAACGATAAATTATTCTGAAAGCCATAAAACTTGAAGTACGTAAGTAAGTATAACGTGGTTTTTAAAAAAAATATCGCGATTACACAACAATAAAAGGTTGAACTAACACGAGAATATTTTTAAACTATTTTTAAAATATATTAAAATTGTTTTATTTTTCATTTTTCTTAAAATTTCATAAAAATTGACTATACAAAACCTTTTAAAAACAGGTGTGTGGCGTCTTTTTAATAGTTCAATATATGATGTTAATATGCACTAAAAAATGCCTAAAAATATGCTCTTAATATTCTTTTTAAAAAAAAAAATATTCTCCATAAAACCAGCAAAATCGGAAGCTTTGGAGTACAATTTTCTTCAAAAATCAAGAAATCACTTTGAAAAACAGAAAATAAGAAATAAAAAAAAGTCGTTCAGATACAAATGGTGGGAGTTGATCCATCGTTCATTCTCGATAGAGTATTATTATTATTTTTAATTTGAAAATAAAGATATATCATCGCATACAAAAGACGATTCTGAGTAAAACTCGGTAGGTATATTGATATATTATCGTAGAACGTTTATTTTTTTATGGGTTTTTTTTTTAGTTATAAAGTTTATTTTTGATTTGTTTTTAATTGTTTGCCGTAAAATAATTGTGAAATTATTATAAACAAATAAATATGTTTTATTCCACAATATTCATTTGGTTCACTGTCATAAGAAAATATAATTTGGGTTAAATTAGATCATCCCTTAATGTACCACAAGATGGTTGAAAAACAGCCAAAGACGGTAGTTCTATTGTTTTTCGAACTTCATTAAAAACTAATAACTATAGCAATTCGCACAAAAGTGTGTAAAACCGATCAAACTTTAAAACGATTGTTAAATACCTAATCATGATTATATTTAGACTAAATTAATTTCTTACCATTATAAACAATATAATATACAGATAAGAAAGGGTTGTTGCTAAATTTAAAATGCGAAAGTTTACAAAATTCAAGAGCCACTTTAATGTAGGTTATACTGTATATTAAATGTAATTTAATTACATTGTTTTTGAAAAAAAAAAGTTCTGAATATGAATCCATTTAATCTAAAACTCAATGAATGTGAGTGCGAACACGTTTTAAAATAAATTATAAGATATAATTCATGTTTTCCAAAAAAATACATTTTGTTTTATACTTTTGTCACAAATCATATTGTCATAATATAATATTTAAATTAGTATATTTAATCTACACAATACATAATTTAACCACAATATTGACTATTTTGATTATAATTTTGAATAAAAATATATGCAGGATATTTCTTTATGGTACATTTTAATATCATATATATTTTTGTTTCAAATAATAAATTCCCAGGAATACTTTGTATTTTTTCGTAGAATTGCCAAAAAATATAGTACTTAAAAAAAAAAAAAAAAATTGTAATATGTAAATAAAGTCGTTCAATATTTCTTAAATCTAATTTTAAGAACCTTTGATTAATATTTCATGTCTTATTAACTTTATGAATTCTTTTTTTTATAATAATACATGCCATGTAATGAATAAAATTAAACGTAATTTAAACTTTCTATGCTAATAAAAATAATAATTGACAAAATATTTTCAAGATTTATGAAGTATAATAATTATAAAAAAAAATTCAATTTTTGAAGTATCCTTTTAATTCAAAAAAGTGTTTTTAGACAAAAAAAAAAATAGATGAAAAATAAGAAACATTATTATAAAATCAATAGTTTTTTTTTATTACTGTTTATAATATAAAAAAGTAATTTCTTCACCACTTTAATATTTGATGACTATAATACTATTCATAAAAAGTAATCTTTAAATTTAATTACAGGAGAAGTATATAATCATTTTTTTGTATTATAATATATATAATTTTCCATTATTTATTAAAATTATACGTATACTTTACGTCTAAAGTAGAGAAAATTTTCTGTTAAAATAATAAAATACGTCCAAATAAAATAGGAACATTTTTAAGGTTTTATGTTTCCATTGTACATTTATATCAATGTTTAATATACTCTGTATAATGAACTAATTTTTTTCAGTTCATGTGAAATATTGTACATTTTTAATTAAATCTAAACCAATTTTGAAAAAAAAAAAATGAAAAAATTATAACCATGGGAATCTGCCAAAACACAAATTTATATATATAACTCCATTTTCACCATTTACATTAATACCATTTACTAGCTAAGTAGTAGTGCAACATATATGATTTTATAAATAATATGTTATTTGCTCTAATCATTAATTTAGGATAGAATTTTATACAAATGAAGCAATAGTGCAGTTATAAGTACAATTACTCTTATCAGATGAAAAATGCATTTTATTTAAAATTTTACGATAATATTTATGTATTTTTGTTTATTTTTCTGGAAAACACATTTCAGGCAGCAAAAGTCGTTTAGGAGTTTAGGAATAAAGAACTATTTTGATAGAAAATTCCTTCTTTATACTATTTTCAAGAGATCGTATTTTATTTTCACAGTAGTTTTCTTACTCATAATAGAAAACTATTGATCTTAATGAAAATATTGTTATAAATTTGAAAATAAATATTTGTTACGAATATCAATTCATTTTCAATTTTAGATTATGAGCGAAACGAGGAATGTATTGATTTTACGATGATGTGTTTTATTTTTATTTATTTTTTTTTGTCTGTACCCAAAAAATCTATAAGAAGGACTCTGATCATTATATGTAATACTATTTTCTTGTAGCAAATTTAGCAAATTGCATATAGTTGGTAGTTTAAGGTGGTTATTTAATAATTTTTTAAATGTTTTGATAAACTTGTAAAAAATAAAAAATTAGCATAAAAATAAAAAAACACGATTGTGGTAAAATTCTTCATAACTCCCAAAAAAATGTATGCTAGTGGCATACATTTTTTACCATAAACGTATACCTACCTAAACGTAAAATAAATACTAAAATATTAATATAATATAATATTTTTTCGAAAATGTTTACCTATTTTTAGGCTATTTAGAGCAATATACAAATTTAAGACATTTAATTTATAATAGTCTTAATTTTAGTTTTTAAAACCTGAAAATTTTATACAGTGTTAAAAGTACGACATTCTAGCTACATACAAATAATTTTAAACATTTTTAATAGCTTTTTCATTTTTTTCAAATATATGTATTATTTTAGTATAGAATGTGTTCAAATTTCGGGGAAATAATAGATCTATAAATATGAAATTTTCAGCAAAAACGTATCTAAGTAGTACATTATAAAGGCGAAAATTTTTGAAAATTTTTACATATTTTTGAGCTACTAATAGCAATTTATAATTTTGAGTCATTTCTACTTTACAGGAGATTTCGATTTTTCAAAGCTATTATCCTAAAAATTAGGAAATGGTTTTTAATCGAGAAGCGGTAACCTGCACTTTTTTTAAAATATTCAAAGAACCATTTATCAATATAAATGTATTTAAAAAACCTCTCAATACCGGTTATCGGGTCTCCAAATTTTATCACTATTTTGGAAGCGGTTTTAAGCCCTGTTTATTTTTAACATGATATTTCACAGATATATTGAAATTATGAAAATTATTTTGTCTTCGTTCACTCGGACAGTTTAGTTCGAAAATATTCCCTGATTTTTTATGTAACACCACGTCTAGTAAGTAGTGATAGATGAAATTAAATACGGTTTAAAGGTAGTACCTCTTTCAGCCACACCTATAAACAATATATTAATATTCACAAAAATAAGCGTTTAAATAATTAAGTTACGGTGTCAAAAAAAAAAAAATAATAAAAAATCCGCGCTTTCTCTACTTGTATACATTATCAGTTGGTAATGTTGCCATCATTTTTTTACGTATCTTTATAGTATTGTAGTAATATCACAAAATAATAGAATTAGAATGGTTACTGATAAGAACTTACATACGTAGAAAATATGGCGACAAATCAGTGGTCATGTTTTCGGATGCTATTTTATCATTGTTAATAGTGTGTTTGTACCACAGAATATAAGGTTTATACCATGATATTCTAAGTTTTCTGTAACAAGTATCATAGAAGTTAGAACAGTACTGATAGTGTATATTATGCTAAAAATAATGATAACATCGCATCCGATTAATACATGGCGACCACGAATTAAGATTATTAGGATGCGGAATGAATACGTTATCAGTGAAATAAGAAACGTCTCTAGTGCGGTTTGACAACTAGCGCTAATTGAGAAAAAATCATACTAATATCACATAATTTATTCAGTCACCTACTCACCTGTGCTAAAATCATAGATTACATGTAGATGCTAAAATTCTATATAATATGAATGCTGTTCGCGAATTAATATATTAATTTAGCAAGTTTTTTTCATCTTATAATTTTGTTTCATTTGTTGGTTGGTCAAATATGTATATTGGCGCATTGTACATTGCATATGTACATTGCTATATAAGAAGGAAATATGAATTTAATAATTTCTTCTTTGTGTTCTTTACATGGAAAAACTATAAGATGGTGAGTAGCAAAAGAATCATCTACTGTATCTTCAAAAACATTAGGACTTTTTGAATGTTTCAGAAATGAAGTTTCAATTTGGGGTAGTAAAATGAAAAAATTGTCATCAGAATGAGTGAGATATCAGTTTACATTCAACATAAATCGATGATACTTTTACATTTTGATACTTTGAAGCTAAAACTGATCAACGACATAATTTTATTGAACTGAGCAAGTGAATAATAGGTACTCTCTATGTTTTCAATTGTAATATTACCCAATATTGTTTTTGGATAAAATATTTTTTGTTGTTCTACCGGTAGTATTTCATTTGATATATGAACAATTAATTCTGAATCTGTCCATAAAACTAATTGTATAAAAATATATTACCTTGTATTATGTAATTTTTTAGTTATTTTGCTTTTCATTAATAATATAATATACCTGCAGTAACAATTAATTGTTTTTCAGCAATACATTGATAATTACTATTATGTTCTATTTTAAAGAATGATATTATTCATTTATTGTAAATATATTTTATATCACTAAACCAGTGTGTAGACAAAGTTATATATTTATAATTTTCCAAAAGATTATTAAAAGTAAATGGTAAACTGGTTTCTATTTCAAATTGTGTACAATCCATAACCTTATTAAATGAAAAAGTATTAAGTATTTAATTTGTTTTTTTTAAAACATAATATAATTAACTTATAATACAAAATTAACAATTACGTCTATACATTTTATATTATCCAACACCTTATTACTAGAACATCTAGACATGGCTGAATCCATATAGGATGTGTCCTCCAGTAGTATTTCATCTTGGTTTATTGGTAAAAATAATTTAGGGATTGCACCACTTTTAAGACGAGGTTTTTCAAACATTTAAATATTATTCATATGAATATGAATTTAAACAATATAATTATTACCTAATTTTAGTTTTTGTACTAGTTAATGGACTTACTGAATAACGATTACTGCCTTCACTTGACACCCAAGTATCTATAATATCATCTTGTGAAAAATGATCACTACAAACCTTCGAACTTTTATTCAAATCAATCCCAATTACTTTTTCCCATAAATCGTGAGAATTCACTGGGACTGAGAATCTCGATTTATGGGCCGAGACACATTTTGGGATACAGCATTTATCCAAACGAGTCATTATAAGTTATTAAATTTAATATTATAATTACACAATTTTCGGTAGGTAATGCTATCATTAAATATTATAATGATATATATTTTTGTAATGCTATCAAATATTTTATAAATGTTTATGTTTGAATATTTTATTTAATATTCTATAATACATTATAAAATAGTGATTCTTCTTCTTCTTCTTTTGCTGACATTTAATACTCTTGTAGAGTTTTCGCGCCATCACACGATCTGCCTCCATTCTTCCCTGTTATGAACTATTGTTCGCCATTCTTGTATTCCTATGTGGGTTTGGTACAAAACACTCACAACGATATAAAATAAATATCTCTTTATTGAAACTAATTTTACAATAACAATTAATATAATAAAGATAATATGAACGTGTATGTATAATAGAAAAATAGCAGAAAGGTAACGAGGTACGGGCGTGTAGGTACGCGTTGAATGTTGCGGAAAGACTGGTGGTTGATGGCCAGGCAGCCGCCGATATATATAGGCTCCGACGCGCGTAGAATATTCCAGAATGCTCGCGTAACGCGGCGCTCGTATTATGCACGACGTCGCGCTACGAGAACATTCTCGAACTCGCCCCGTCAGACGAGTATAGAATTTTCTCTAGCGCCGATATCGTAGACTGCGTCGCCGCTACACCTATTTTCTTGAGATCTTCTTCCACTGTATCCAACCATCTTTTTCTAGGGCCGTCCACGAGGCCTCTTCCCTGTAGGCTTCCATTCCAGCACCGCCCTAACCGTCTTTTCCTCATTTCTGCGCATTACGTGACCAAGCCATTGTATTTGCTGGCCACTTATGAAGCTACTGACTGGTGCTAGTCCCAACTCGTCTTGTAGTTCCCGATTAAATTTCCTTCTCCATGCACCTGTTCTGTTATCATAGACAGAACCGCAAATTATTCTCCATATTTTATTCTCAAACGTCCTTAGTCTCCTTTCTGTATTACTAGTGGTTGTCCAGGTTTCGCATCCATAGGTTAAAGTGGGTCTTATTATCGCCGCGTACAGCCTTGCCTTTGTTTTCTTTGAGAATAATTTTGATTTCAGAAACTTACTAAGTGCGAATGCAGCCCTTTCAGCTTTTGTTATTCTTATTCCAATTTCTCTTGATCAATCATTCTTGACACTCAGCATGGCTCCTAAGTACTGAAATTCTTTAACTTTTTCGAAAACTACATCTTCATCATCATCGTCCGTATTCTCTTCATTCTCTAGTAATTTCATTATCTTCGTTTTTTCCCTTTTGATTTTTAAACCTATTTGACCGCCTGCTTGTTCCAAAACTTGAGCTGCTATTTTGGTGTCATTTAACGAGCTTCTTAAAATGTTTAAATCGTCTGCAAACTCAAGCACCTGAATTTTTCGCTCCCCTATTGTTAAACCTGTTGGCTCCTTCTGCATTTCTCTGATTGTTTTCTCCAACGATAAATTAAATAACATTGGAGACAGTGAATCTCCCTGTTTTAGGCCAGTCTTTACTTCAAACTCTTCCGACAATATATTATCCACTCTTACTTGATATTGTGTATTTTCCATACACATTTTTGTTAGACCTATTAACTTCTTTGGAATCCCAAATCATCCATTACATTGTACAGACTTACCCGGTGCACACTGTCATAGGCTTTCTTGAAGTCAACAAACAACTGCCAAATGTTTTGCCTGTATTCGTATTTTTTCTCTATTATTTGACCAATTACTGACAACTGCTCTATCGTTGATCTCACTTTACGAAAACCGCACTGGTATTCTCCTAGATTCTCTTCTATATAAAGCTCTAGTTGGTTCAACAATATCTTCGAGAATATTTTGTAAGCTGAATTTAATAATGAGATGCCTCTGTAATTTTCGCAAACTGTTTTGTCCTCTTTTTTATGTAACGGTATAATTATCGCTTCATTCCAACTCGTTGGTACATGTTCATCCCTCCAAATCTTTTGGCATACTTTGAACATGGCATGATGTAGCTGTTTATCTCCGTATTTGATTAGCTCTGATATTATGTTTTCCGATTCAGGTGCCTTCCAATTTTTTAGGCTAGCTATCACTTTATTAGTTTTTTCTTGAGTTACTTCATTCAATATTGGTTCGGTTCGTTGGAAGCTTGTACCTACTATTGGATTTACTGGTAACTCCGCATTCAATAGTTCTTTAAAGTACTCTTCCCACCTTATAGCTTTTAGTTCTTGTTCCATAATTATTTCTCCATCACGATTTTTAATAGCTTTCAAGCTTGGGTTGAATGATTTATATTGCCTGATGGTTCTGAAGAAGTTCCTTATACTACCTCGCGAACGGTCTTTTTCAGCTTCCTGGAGTATACCGTTTAAGAACTTTTTTCTCTTTGTATAATTCTCTTGCAATTTTTTCTCTCTATTTCATATATTATTTTCGTTTTTACGTCGTTACATTTTACATAATTATCCCGAGTCATACGTCGTTTATCTATCGCTTCCCGGCATTTCTCATTATACCATTTTTTCTTCCCACTTTTTAGTCTGCCAATTACTTGTTCTGCAACTTTTTTAATAGCTTTACTTATCTTGTTCCATTCTCCCTCTACATCCTCTTCTTGAATATTCTCAACATATTCTCTCATCTTAACTGAATATTCTTATTGGATCTTGTCATCCTTCAAATGCTCCAAGTTATAAGGTAAATTACTTTTGCTCTCCAGCCGTTTCTGACTTTGTAATTTTAGTTTAAATTTCACTACGACTAAAAAATGATCCGTATCAGAGTCCGCTCTCCTATAACTACGTACGTCTTTAATGTATGAGTGGAACCTTCTTTGAATGAGAACGTGATCTATCTGGTTAATTGTTACACCATCTGGTGACTTCCATGTACCTTTATAGATTTTCTTATGTGGAACGTTGTGCTACTTATTATCATATCTTTTCCTGCCGCGAATGATATTAACCTCAACCTATTTCCATTGCTCTTCTCATGTAGACTTTCTTTTCCTAACGTAGGGGAGAACTGCATCTCTCTTCCACATTTAGCGTTTAAGTCACCCAATACTATTTTAATTCCATTCCCTGGCAATTTGTCATATGCTTGGATCAGGTCCTCATATAAGGCGTTCTTAATATCCTCGTCAGCTGATTCCGTTGGTGCATAAGTGCATATCAAGGCAATATTTATAGGTTTAGTGTCAATTCTTAGTACCGCTAATCTCTCTGATATAGGGTTGAATTCCTTTATATACGGTTCTATGGTCTCGTGTATGGCGAATCCACACCCAAACTGGTGTCTCTCTTCCATTCCTGAAAAGTATATAATATACTTCCCTACTTTTAGCTGTCTTTTTCCAGCCCATCTTACTTCTTGAATACCTGCTACTTTGATTTT
The DNA here is from genome assembly GCA_025469235.1 of Pemphigus obesinymphae. NCBI lineage: Eukaryota > Metazoa > Arthropoda > Insecta > Hemiptera > Aphididae > Pemphigus > Pemphigus obesinymphae. Next base: position 907 of record JAIPRL010007981.1, on the reverse strand, counting down.
ATATACGTCCAATACTTCTACTAGGTTATGGCACGCTCCAGTTCTAAAAAGACTCATTACATTCCATGTCGCTTTCTTAAACTCAACTGTCCGTTTTCCGTGTCCAATCTGTAATCCGTTTCTCTGTATCCGAGGCTGCTTTAATGATGGTATCATAACAATATATTTTTTAACGAGGCAGGGTTGTTAGTCCTGCGCTCAACCCCTCAACCTGGAGGACCAGAATACCCCGACCACCTAAGGTTATGGTAGAGCTACTGCAGTGCATCGACACGTATGCACTGGGCGATGGGAGCGCCACTTCCCCTACGCCGTTGACTGGAGTTCGCAGGCTTATCACACCCGTTACCAACTAAGGTACCCCATGCGGGATATTAAATAGTGATAACAAATAAAATTCAAAATTTGGTGCCAAATATTTACGCTAGTTGTCAAAATGCATAACTGATAAATAGAAAAAGTTTGTGTTTCAAAAATGTTTATGATAACGCGTTTCGTTCCGCATCCTAATAATCTTAATTCGTGATGGCGACTGATTTTGTGATATCGGTTTAGTGTTCATATTGGTAATATCATACGTATGATCACGTCATAGGCAATCGTACGGCCAAAAACGACGATCGTATGAAATCATATATCACCGACATAATTACAAATAGGTTAATTAATAATTAATAATAGTCTTTTGAAATTCGATTATATGTACTATCCACTATATTATAGCATTATACATATGTACTCACAAAGATAACCGAAAATTATTATTTTCATTTCAAAATAAAAATGATTAATTTTCTTTCGGACCATTTTTTTTTTTTTTTTTTTTTTTAAAATCAATTTATATTACATAAAATAAGTATTACATAATAAACAATGAGATTATCTACCTTCTAAAAGCAAGCTTGTG
>JAIPRL010007980.1:0-21665 GCA_025469235.1 Pemphigus obesinymphae | reverse complement strand
TTGGTAATTGAGATAGCTCGTTGATTTTTTTTTTATCGTTTATGTCATCAAAAATACTAGATGGCAGCATATATTTCAACTGTATATTATAATTACCTTATCAGCAAACAAGCAGAAAGCGTATACGCGACAGCAGGATCTCAGTGGTGTTTCGCTCTGTCGCGTATTTGTTTATTCAATAAGCGATGAAACCTTATCGTCGTTTAGAAGATTAAGCAATTAACATAAAATAAATATGAAATTAATTAAAAATACGATAATGATGAACTTTTGGTCATGAGCTAATATAAAAGTACGTAAAAAAAAACCAGTACAACATGACTCACATATCAGATGTTAAGTATGTGTCATACCAGATAACATACGGTAGCACGCCACGTATACAATAATGTATAATAAAACACACTGTGACTGCTAAAAAAAATATAAATTTGTGTAAATAAAAACTAAATACCATTTAAATTATGTACACTGTACACCATGTACCTATCTAGTGATTTCCTGGGCAGTACTTTAATAGTTTTATTTAGTATATCAAGTAGATTTATGGACGGTCCGTTTGTAGACCGGATCGGACCGTATATTTTTCAATGCGCTATAAAATTACCAAAGCCAGACCGATTTGTTAAAATGTCTAGGAATAAGACTAATACCGGACTAAATTTAAATGGATAAACTTAAGACTGGACCGGACCGAATTTAACCAGAACAATTATACATTAAAACGTTAAACGATTTTGTCCATTTTTCTCACGTAAAAGCCCGGTCTACTAGCCATATTTCCCTGAAAATATCTTAATTTTTTTGTGGTGTTTTACAGCAATAATATTTTACCATATAATATTTAATTTGGTACGTCTACTAAAATAATAGATAGTATAACAAATCAGCAAATTCATGAAGGTTGATACTAATATTATGATATGATAAAGTTCCAAGGACTTGAAGATAAAAAGTTCCGAGGTTTACTATATAACTGACGTCTGTACTATATAACAACGTATATCGAATGATTAATGATGTGTAGATATGATGTATGAAGCTTAAACGCCCTTTTCTAAAATTATTTTTAAATGATAGTAAAATATGCATTGAAATGAAAAAACCTCATAATGTTATCAAGGATTTTAAGTGCACAGTTTTAGGGAAATACTATTATTGTAAATAAATAATATAATAAAATAATCGAACTATGCAAAATAATTATAACATATTTAAGTTTTATCGTCTTGACTTATGACTTTTATTGATCAATTTGTATTTATCATTGTAGAGTATTTATATGCATTTTTCATAAAAACTGTCATTCTATAGATGTAATACTGAAGTGTTACCTAATATTACATAAGTATATATACCTAAGTATAATATGGTAATATATCATTTGCCTTGCATCATTCATTCTTTAAATAACAAATTTTTAATGAATTACTTTTCTATACATGACGAAATTTCAAAATATAATAATTAACAAATAATTAAATACAATAATTATTTCAAAAATATTAAAGTGGTCAATTAAAGACAGAAGAAAATCTCTTAATTAGCTACATTGAATATCTTGAATATAGGTACAAATATTCGTTGAAGTTAAAGGTCAGAAAAAACATCTTATAATACCCTTTTAAGATAGGATGGTATTTTGCAGAAACGGCTATATTCGAACCGAATATACATCACAAAAATCAATTGTGTGCGCACATTAATTCTAGAACGACTTAACAGTCTTCTACCTTGTCTAGAGTATTTGTACGTCGATAGTTGATAACGATATCACAAGTCAACTTAGAGGATTATTTTATTCTGGTGATATTTTAATTTTGTATTATACTGTTTGAATTTTGACGTGTGAATATGAAGTTAGGTTAATTTTATTTAGACAATGGTTATTTGAGCAGTAACATTTTTTAATGAAGTTAGATTTTGTCAATTTCATATATACAGACTTTAAACTATACAACAACCATATCAAGTAATTTAAATATATATTTGAAAATTACATTCATAATATTTCTGCCGATTCTCGGATCTACGACCTCAAAATACGTTTCAAACATCTAGGAAAACCTACTTTTACTCTATCACATATATTATTAAACTCTCATATTTTTACCCTTTGGCATTATATTATAAATGTTTATAAATAAATTGTAAATAATTGATTTTAATTAAAATATATTTTGCTTAATAGTTATAAACATTTTTGCTTACTAATTATAAATTTTGAATAATTATACTTTGAAAATAATTATTTGAATATAATTTTAATAATTACCAAATATTAAATTTTACAACAAAAACCAATATTTATTTAAATGAATTATTAGAAATTGTTACCCGAGTAGCTAATGAACAAGGATATTTTTTTCAAGTGATGAATGCATTTTATAGTCGAGGGCTTTCGCCTTTCCCAGATGGTTTTTGGAATATTTGTCGGCCATATGTGCCCACAATCCAATTTTTTTACAATTAAATATTTATAATCTTAGTAATATTTTTTTTATTATTATTAAAATGATGACCATAACTTCGTATTATTACATTACCTACCTAGTTATGTACTTATATTCGAAGTTTCTTTTTTATTGATGTATTTTTTAATATTAAATTCGTTTTTTGACATTAATTTCGTTTTAAATTATATAATACCTAACAATAAATGGACCATAATATTATAATATATCATATAATTATATAATATTCCAATATTGTCATTTTATTATCTATATTTTCGACAAATAAACTGATGGGTCTTTTTTCAGTAGATATATATTAAAGATTTATTAAAGTAAGGAGGTCTAAAATTAAAACATTTTAAATTTATTTCATATTTAGGTCATATTATAAATGATCTAGAAAACACAAGCAGTCATCGCTAAAAGAATCCAAATATGGCGCACTTACAGACTAGTCTCAAAATGTATAAACCCGCTGTAAACTAAATTCCAAAGTTTTAAAGGTATTTAGGGTCATTAGTTGTATATAAATAATATAATGTATAATGTAACTATAAAATATCTTAGGGTCTTGGTAATCCCACACATATGGGACTATAGTAGGTACTGCCGGATTATCAAAAACCTGGATTATCGAAAAAAACTAGATATTAAACAGAAATCGGATAAAAATAAAAAGTTATTTATTTTCATGAAATTATTATTAAATTGTATATACATATTTAGTTTATTTACCATACATTTTAATTTAGTACATACATTTTACATAGTAGACCTATATTTGTGATTATTATTATTATTATTTATTAGATGTCTTGGATATATCAGGTTCAACTACTTCCCGTTGCCATTGAAAAAATCTTCGATCGTTGCCATCCCTAAACCTGGAAAGGATCCTACCAAACCAGAAAGCTACCACCAAATCGCGTTTCGATGATACTTATCCTAAGTTTTTGAATGCATCATCCTTCAAGAACTCCACAACTACATAACCAACCGTATCAGACTGGAGCAGTACGGGTTCCGTCGCGGCAATTGCATGACCTTACAACTGGTCAATCTAGTAGACAATTTAAGCAGGAACTTTAATAATATAGCCCACACGTCAGCAATCTTTCTGGATGTGGAAAAGCCCTTCGATCGTATGTGGCACGGCGGTTTTATCCACAAAATATCAATAATGGAAATCCCCGTAAACCTCATCCAATTTATTGAATCCTTACTTGAAATTCGTTCATTCTCAGTAAGAATCGAAAGTCACTCATTGTCGTCAAGACCCATCTTAGCAGGTGACTTGTAGGGTTCTTACTTTGCACCGATTCTGTATCTAATATTCACCAATGACATTTCCATACACGTAAATTCAAACATTTCTTTGTTCGCCGATGACACGATGTTTTACACATCAAATCAGAACTCGAATATAGCAATTATATAACTTCAGAGGCAAATTTTCCTCAAATCCGATTGGTTCCAAAAATGGTGACTCCGAGTAAACACTGCAAAAACAATAGCCATCTTACTTAGTAGAAAAATAAGAAAAAACCTCCGCCTCTTTACCATAAACAACTTACCACTCGGGTCAGATCGACGTCACTCTCAACCACCATCTGACTTTCGGTGATCAAGTTACCAACATAGTGAAAAATGCAATCTGTGTCCATGGAATCCTTAATCTTGTCATTGACAAGTCGAGCTCAATTCCTCTGAAGACCCGAATAAAACTTCTTAAACTATACGTAAACCCAATTTTAACATACGCTGGAGCAGCCTGGGCCCCGTATATAAACCATACTAACTGGAAAAAAATAGAATCAACCCAAACATCAGGCATAAGCAACTTCACTGGCTTGCCTTGATATGTTCGTAATGAAATTCTCCGTAAATCCACGAACTTCAGAAACCTGGAGTTCACCATTCACGCCCAGAGCATATTTAATTTAACTCATTAACTTCAGTACTTCGGTAAATTGGTACACCGTAGTTCAATGAATTTGACTTGATTACAGGAGCCTAGTTTAGTTCTACGTAATTGTATTTGTATTATTTTATACAAAGATCCATTTAAACATAAGATTTAAATTTCACAAACGGCGGATACAACATGATTAATTATTATATGCGTACGTGTACAAACCTTTCAGAAATATTTTTCTGAATGTACCTACTCGTATAATATAAACACACATATTATATTTTATGTTGCATATTTTTATACTTTATACGTTTATAATACATTATATTATTATATATTATGGTATACACGAACTGCTGCGACATATACAATAAGTTACTATATACGTATAATACGTTGAACATCATTATTAAAATATATATTAAGGATTCAGAATACTCAGATACATCACAAGCACTTAATGACTTCCTGCCGTATAATAATAATATGAGTTATTCATGTATACCACCTACAGAGCCTAGAAAAAAGTACCATGTTGTTGGTACATTTCGCCTAGTCCTTAGTACTTATAATATATATACGATAATATACAGGGTGATTTTTTTTTTATTAATAGTTATATCTAAGAAATTTTTTTATATTCTCGATTCCATATTTTTTCATACTTTCAATACCCCTATACACCACCCTTATTTATTAAAATTATATTAACTTTTGATTTTAAAATGGCGACCTATAATTTAAATAATATATTTATAAAACATTCATATTTATGAAAATGTTCACGTTTTTAATTTTTAAAACCCATGAATATTTCCGGAGTAATTTTTACATTTAAATTTAAGATGTTAAGATGTGAAATTATCAAAATATATTACGTTTAATTGAAGTACTTCTCCACTACATCACGACATGCATTTTTTTTAAATTTTACTCAGGAAATATTCATTGGATTTGAAAAGTCAAATGTGGAAATTCTCAAAAACTTAAATCTTTTAAAAATTTAAATCATATGTTGATATAAAAAAAAAAAGTTTTAACGAATTTAGGGAGGGCAACAAGTATTAAAAATAAGAACAAATATCAATTTAAGTATGTACAAATTACTTTCTGAAAAACCTTTTACAAAAATTCAACACGATAATAAAATCATCCTATATATAGGTAAGTACGTATATTTATCATAATACATCATAATATATAGGTACCAGCTACTTTAATTCATAATTTTTAACAGCACACGCCATCATTATTCATCGTGTCCATTGAATATCAATGAGTGTTGTATATATGAATGACACCACGTGTTATGAGAATGATGGTATAAACTGAGCATAATACGTATATTGGACGCATAGATCCGAGCCATAAAAATAATCTAAAAATGTATTCGAATACGTAAGAAAATACTTTCTACAAATTTATTTATTATACTGTTTAATTAAAAAGTTGCATTAAATCGAATAGAGTCTATTTTGAACTTGGTAATTATATTACAATTGAAGGTCTTACTGCAAAAAGAATGGTAAAACTTATTCTAGCCAACAGAATATTAAATTATACATTTATATTTTTAGCATAATTTATCTTAATGATTACACAAATATGGTTGTAATATGATTGACTTCTAAAATTTCATATTTGTTTTTGATGTTTGGTAAACATGGACTAATCTGGCTTTTTACACATTAAACGTAATTTTCAAATATTTTCTTATTTTGTGAGTTGCAATAAAAATAAAGCTTTACAATTTTGTAAAACCATAGTTATAACATACAGATAATATAAATCAGCGATCTCCAAAGTTTTTTATTCGAGGGCCATATGAAAAATTAAACGCACTTAGCAGGCCAAAAGCATATAAACACTAATTATTTATAATTTAACAGAAATATAATAAATACAAGAATTGAAAAATAAATATTTTTTTGATTAATAATTTTACATAGTTTATGCTTACAAAAAAGTTAATTTCCAACCCATTTATAATCTGATAGGTAGTAAAAACAATGGTCAATTCTTTTCAGTTAAACAAAAATTCAATTTTATTTCTTATCTCAAAAAAATCATGATAATAACATAGTTGAGCCACCGAACTGCTATAAATTATGTTATATTTGGGTTTGTTTCAATTTATTTTAAAAATTTTAAAAATCAGCAATGCTGTAGTGAGATATTACACATATTTTTAGATTTTTTTTTATCGTCGTATTTATAAAACGTGTTCGAGGGCTGGATGTGGCCCACGGGTCGTAGTTTAGATACCTCTTGTATAAGTGATAATAAATACAAATTATTTTAAATTTAATACTGTTTTGTAGGGATATTAATAACATGCATAACTTGACACTGACTTATCTGACTTTTTAACCATAAAATGTAAATATATTTATTTCAAGTATTATTTAACTTTTTTTATTAATCATAAATTATGATTAATAATTAAGTTTTAAAATTTCTTAAAAATATAAACAATATTTAATAGTAATAATAAATAGTTTTACTGTGTGACTAATATTCATTGCAAAAACTGGACAAGTCTGCTCTATATACCCGTAAATAACAATTTGAAATTTTTTCTTGCATAGCATTAGCCGCAAATAAATACTCTAATCAAAACAATCGAAAAGTAATTTTTGATAAAAATTTACTTTCCTGGTTGTTGCATTGATTCATTCAATTAAAGCACCAGATTACCAGAACGGAAACCTAAAATTGTAATTAGGTATTTAACGACCGTCTATAGCAATGATTCTTAACCATTTATACTCAAAACCTTCTTTTACCAACAGCCATATATTTATTCATGCCTTGTATTTTGAATTAAAAAAAAATAGTAAATTTCAAAATAAAACATTAGAAAAACATTAGAAAAATAGCCGGTTTTTTTTATTTTATTTGTATTTGATATTAAAAAAAAATATAGTGAAAAAAAAAGTAAAAAAAAAAAAAAAAAACAGTGAGTAGAGATGGAATCATTTCGTTCGTTGGATAGGATACAGGAAGTGAGCATATATTGATTTTGAAAACAATGATAATTCATTTTTTTCAATATAAACGATTTTGAGCAGAACTTGAGGACGCTTGATTGATTCTCTTAATTATTATTATTCTGTTTAAAAATTCCATATTATTTTGTATTCCTTTTTTATTTTTTATTACTCATTTAATATTTGATGATGAGTACTAGTTGTTACCTATAATCATTTTATGAATGCTCTAGGCATATATTATTTTTTATAATATACATATATTTTTGTTTTACTTGTATATAATATTATTATTTTTAGGTTTCTAAACATAAGTTTAATATTTTCGTTATGTCCGTCCGTCCATAGATACCAGGATATAGTTACGATTGTTGATTTGGTTACTAGGGAAGTAGATATTATTTGTTTTATAATATTTTTATTACATGGTTCTGAGGGAAATTATTGATTTCGTTATTAGAGAAATATTATTCGTTTTGTTTTATAATTATTTTGTTAATTTTTTATTTATGTAACTAGGGTAATATAAAAAGGAAAATCCACTATATTATTCTTTATTTTATATTTTTAGAATTTTGTTTTAAATATGTTTAGAAACAGGAAGTTTAGCAGATTCACAGGGTAGGTTTTCCTATTTGTTCAGGTGGAGAAGGATCAGTATAAGTCTTCCGTAAAAGCTGGACTCTAAAAAGCCAGTAGTTAGGAGGGGATCCCAGACCTCGAAATGTCCGACAGACTGGATAGTAAGTTCACTTTCTGAGTGTAGCGGAAATTGTTTGGACACCTTGGACGGAGGAGCAAGCCTATCTAAGTAATAAACTACTAAGAAATCTAATTATGTAGCTCGAGAATATCTTTGGGCAAGGTTCAAGGTCCGGACGGGGTGACGAACTTGGTTATCAAAGAAGTAGTGACCCACAGGCCAGATGTTCTAAGTGAGATCTACAATGCCTGATTGAAGTACGGAACCTTTCCTAGGGTGTGAAAAATCATACAATTGGTCCTACTTTGAAAGGGGGCTAAGTTCTTGGAAAATCCATCGTCATACACCCATATACTTACTCAACACAGCTGGAAAATTATTCGAGCGGGTCATCAAGGCTGACTAGAAAGTCATATGGAGGAAGTGAGCAATCTTAGCGACCAACCAAACAACAAAATTTGATCCACTGTAGACGTAACTACGAAGGTTATGGAAATCATGGACACTGCATCGACTAGCCCACGGCACCGCAGGGAAATCTGTGCCAGTCGTAGGAAATGTGTTTAATACAGTAAAATGCGACAGGATTGAGAAGGCGCTACCCGAGAAGATAGTGCCTACGTACTTCATCAGGATGATCCGGAGCTATCTAAGAAACAGAGAGGTCCAATACGGAAAGTAGAATCATTTAATTCGAAGTTCTACAGAGATCAGCACTGGGTCCTTTACTGTGGAATTTTATGTGCGATGACCTTCTTAAAATTGATATAGATATTGATATATTATACGTTCAAGGTGTATCATCGTCTTCACTCGTGGTCGATGATTTAGACGTGGTCTCAACCGGCTGTACCACACCCATACTGGAGGAAGTCACGAACAGGGTGCTCAACATAGTCGCCGATTTGAAGGATCATAATAGCTTGGAGAGGTCGATTAACAAAGCACGAAAGGCCAAATCTGGAATTGAAAGGGCGTACGCTTACAAATCAATTAGCAGATGCGATACTTAGAAGTAGAGCTCCATAAGAGCTTGAGCTTTAAGACACATCTGGAAGTAGCCACAACGAAAGCCGCAAATACGGTGAGGGCACTGTCTATGCTCATGCCAAACATTAGCGGATCGTCGCAACGGAAGAGACGGCTGCTGGCAACGATGGTGCACAGCCAATTATTTTACGCGTTACCGGTGTGGACGAAGACGTTGGGATTCGAGAGGAATGTAGGAATTATCCAAAGGCCCCAGAGAACTATAGCGTTGAGAGTAGGAATGTCCTATAGAACGGTGTCACATTCATTTTAATGGTGATAAGTAGCATTATCCCAGTGTATCTCCTAGCATGGAAAAAGTAGTGGAGATACAATAGAAGACATGAACTGGAATATAAAGACAGGGACAAAAAGGAGTAGAGGGAAGTGTATAGGAAATGGCAGAAAGAGTGGGATTCCAATGACACAGGGCCTTAAATTTGGAGGCTAATTAGCGTTGTCCGGACGTGGACTAACCGAAAACATGGAAGTGTCTTCTATCTGATGAAAATGCTGTCCAAATACGAATGTTTTGGTCATTATTTGCACAGATTCGGGACACTTGAGGATTTACAAAGCATAGATTGCGAATCAGAACTTACATGCAATCGATGGTGGGCAAACGGAGGTCGATAGAGGGATGAATTGATAGTGCCCTGAGACCGGAAACTGTGGTAAACCTCATGTTGAAGAACAAGGCCAACTGGAATGCAGTTAAGGGCTATGTCAACCATATAATGTCCTGGAGGGAAGAGGAAGAATGTGTAAGAAAATATACCACTTTGTAAAGTTAGATGTACGCTTCAGTCGACATTTAATAGGATAGAGTCTGCTCTTTTCTTGTGTGAGTTATGCTCAATAAGTGTTAATTAATTGTTGTATTGTTTTGGTTCGTTTAAAAATTACGAAATCAGTGTGAAAGACTGGCCAGAAGAGTGAAGTATCCCCCTGCTATGCAGGGATTCACACACACACACAAAAGGTAGGTTTCCTATATATAATATAAATTTATTTAAATTTTTATAAAAGTATTGCTTATTTTGAATTAATCTATTTTAAAATTTTTTTATTTTAAATATATTTATTATTATTTGATATCATTCAATTTTATAATCAACATTTTACTAGTTCACTATATACATATATTTATATGTATTTCAATATAAGTATACTATTCTTATAGATTTATAATATATATACGAGTATATTATATGTTTTAAATAGTATATTAGTATACATGCATTTTGTAAAATAGACAGAACTATTTAAATTTAAATACAGGAAGTTTACGTGGCTCTAATAAAAATCAATGTTATTATTGTTAATTACATTATTTTTTCTGTTCTAAATTCGTAAATGTATAACTACAATGAGTAATTTATTGTGGAACCATGGTACTCGTATATAATATATTAAATATAAGTCAAAATTGAATTTTTATTTATTTATTGGAATCATTTGAGTTGTTTTTGTTTCGGTTTATTTCATTGGTATTTATTGTATTTCTTTATTTTTTGAATTTTCATCAATATAATTTTTAATTTTCAATTAATTTTTTACTGTGAACATTTTTTGGATTTTACCATTTATAAAAATTAAGTTATGATGCACACAGTTAAAAGGTTAAAAATTTTAATTTTTACTTAATATATATATTATTGTATGAGTCAGAGAAGTAGTTCAATCAATGCGGTGCTTTTGCGAACAAATGTGTTTAAGTTTTGAGACTTTTAGCGACAGGGTTCTAAATAACCACTGAATAGTCACTGCCCTTCTGGAGATCTAGGAAAGTCTACAATCTTCGATTTGTTGTTTGATGTTATTTTATAGTTTTTTTAAATCTATCATCCAAAATATTAACTGTATGATTAATGTAGATTTTATAAAAATTATACCTAGATTGTATAATATTCAATAAGTCACGTAATAATTTTTTTTTTTTTGTTTGTGAGTATAACAATTAAAAGACAAAATCTATCGATCCGAATATTATAATAATAAAATAATGTCTACTTTATTTTATTTATTTATTTATTTATTTCTACGATGTATTATATAAAATTAATGGTTTCATTTCCAAAACTCTAATATGCTCAGGTTTGCACGTTTACATTGAAGATGAAGTTGAAGATAGTGTTTGATATTTGATAGTATTATGGATAGCTTGTTCCAGATACCAGACGGCACTAACGAAAAAAATATCTTTGGCTACATAATTTGGTACCTTGGAGTCATACCGTGTACCTTGTACTTCGAAACACTCGTTTCCACTCAACTACAGTCGACCAATCATATAGATTATAGTGTATAGTATTGAGTATTGATTTTAGGATTTGACTGGAGTGAGATTTGTATTAGTTTTACAATAATTTATTTTATTAATTTGGTTTTTATGTTAGTAAATAATTTTTCGGGTCAACAGACTGAAGCATGAATTTCAGAGTGAATAGTTTTATAGATAGTCCGATATTTCAACTTTACTGTTTATATTTCTACTAGTTCTATTTGATTTTAAATACGTAGTTCACTATTCAGTATCATTCAATTGAAGTACGAATAAAAATTACTTTAAGTTATGACTATATATGTTGGTAGACATATAGGTAGATGGTTTATGATGCTTTATTGATAATTATAATTTAAAATAATATTATACATAAATAGGTACCCAAGTACAAATATGTTGAATATTTCTTAAAAAATATAAAATAGCAAAAAAAATCTTTTCAAACGATATTTTACAATAATTACTAGCTGATCCAGCAGTCACCGTATATATTCATCTGCATCCTTAGCGACCATTACATTTTAAAATTTGTAGGAGTTATTGAAATTGTAGAAAAATAAGTATATTGCCCACATAATTTTTTTTGAAGTTATTCTCTATGGAATACTCCTCGAAAAATACCGATTACCGAATTTTTATATAAAATCACACATTGTAAATATCACACATTTATTTATTTTAAATATGTAATTTTATATTTTTGAACCTCTAATCTGGTCAGACTTGTGACGTCACTACAGACGCAGATGAATTGTATGGATTATAAAATCTCGGATTATAAAATTTTATTATCACATTGGTGTCTAAAACGTACCCTAGGACCGGACGTGTTTATGAATAATATTTGTGAATAAATGTAAATTATGCGACATATTTATTGATTGCGAGATAATGATACAATTATCGAATTCGACTATTTTTAACTGTATAAAAAATCGACTTGATCAAACTAAATAAAATATATAGTATGAATCACTATGGTAACAACAAATAATTCAATATTCTAACATCAAATCTGAATATTTGTAATATAATATTTCCAATTTTTACATTTCTTGATTTTATATCAATAAATGTAAATAAAATAAATGATATTTTACAAATATATTCTATAATACCTAGTTAAAATACCTAGTTAGTATTTTATTTCTGTATTTAGTTATATAAATTAAAGGTAAATACATTTTAAAATATGAGTATGGTAAGGGCCAAGACCACCAAATGCACAACTGAAGTTGTTGCTTCAGCTCAATATTGTAAAAATTAAAAAAAACTACATTTGTATCTACGTCAATAACTAATTTTCCTTCTTTAAATTCAATGTAAGGTTTTAATATGTTAATTTAATATCAACATACTTCTTTAGTAAGTTTTTTTTAAAATAAATAATGTGACTATTTAAAGACGTCAATCATTGTAAGTCTAGTTTGTCTAATACACTGGACATTATTTTTTTGACGTTCAATATTTTTGACAGAAAATAGTTATTCCAATTCATCAATGTTTACCATTTCATTCGAAGTCGGAAGTTTAAATATAGAATTAATAAAACGAAAAAAAATATTTTTCATTCGAATAAATTTAAGAATACCAATATCTGAAAATCGTGCGACTAATGTGACAATTGCATGCAACAAATAGTCAAATGATTTCAAGAATTGTCTCTCTGGTATGATTAGATTTGTGATGTAATCTGAAGACGCAGATGAACTAGATGGGTTTTACCAAATAACTTTTTAGACGTCTAAATATTTATATTATTATTATTTTTACGAAATTAAACATTTTGAGAATATAGTAAAAAATATAGCGAAGGCACTAATAACTTGAAAATGTTAATAATTGGCCTTCAATGCACTGTCATAATTAACTTATATATGTATTATGTATTCATATAGGTTATGAAAATTAATTTTAATTGTATATAACATGTATATTTTTTTAATAATATATTCATTTTTTTACATACACACATTTATATATATACTATTTTTTTTTAAACTGCTCTGTGAAATAATAATATGGTCTTATATTATATTATATTCTCAATTAATGGCTCCACTGTTCGTAACACTTCATCATCATCGCTATGAATTGTCATAACCTCACCTAATAGCCAACGTTGCATAAAAATTAGTATGCACAATGTATATTAATTATCTTAGCCTATTCATTCGGTAAGTTCTAAAGAATCTGTACAACTTCAAAGGTGTTTCATAAAACCAATTTGTACTTTAATGTTAACTACAAATCCTTAAATCACTTAAAACTAAAACATTTTATTTGAAAACTATTTTTTATTTAAATTATAATTTTTCTCGTGAAAACTAAATTTTTTTTAAAATTGTATAATGATAATACATTTCCCGTTTATATAACTGTGGGATTTAGAAATTTGATTTTAATTAACTAGATGGAATTAAAGTTAAATTACAAAGATAACTAAATAATCATATATGAGTTTGCTTCAATCATATATATATATTATTATATATATATTATAAGAAGTGGATCGAACTTGAAATTTAAGTGTCGAACAGAATTATGAAGTTTAAGAGCGAATAATATCAAATACGAATCTGAACTTGAACTGAACTTCAAAATTAAATAGGCAAAAATATCTTTACGACGACCCTATATACTTTTATAACGAAGTCGTTGGCTTAGTTTAGTGACAAACTCGAACCCATTCTAAAAATCTTCAAATAGAGTTCAAATAGTTTATCCAATTTCGAACTTCTCCTCGAGTTCAAACTCTTTAATTAATTTTGATTCTGTTCAGTTCAACTTTTTACTACTTAGTTAACCGAACTCTTGAAGTTTGGTTCGATTTTTCGAACTTCAAACTGTTCGATCCGTCGATTATATATATACATTATATATTACACATGACTACAATATTGAAGACCACGTTCATGATATACGGTTTAATATATTTAAGATATTTTTCGAATAAATTGAATTGCGAAGTATATATTCATAATTGACGAATGAGTTGGTTTAAAATACTGTTATTAATTTTAACACATGAGCCTCTACTATTGTTGTTGGATAGAAATGTATCATTTTTAGATAAGCTGTACTAAAAAAAAAAAAAATACTATAATGACTAAAATTTTCAACAAAGTTCTAAAAAATTCAACATATTTATTTATTTATTTCATAAAGTAAAAATAATTATTACAATTAATAATTATTGTAGTCAAGTTAAGATATATGATAAAATATCATTGCGATATACAAGCATTTGGTATAGAGATATTATGATTGAAAGTTTGTACAAAATTGTATACATATTTAAACATAACTTAATTAATTTCTCGTCTTTGTATAAAATATTACAAAAATATTTTATTTTTATATTAAATTTTGTATTGTAAATAAAAAAGTGATCCCTTAGTAAAATACGGTTCGTTTTTATTTTATATTTAGTACACCCAATATTATCATTTATAAAATGGAGAGAGGATTAATTTAATTTGTGAATTCCGAAAAAATCGTTAAAAAAAACTCTTTACCTACCCACATTAACGGGACACATCTGATTACTTTGTTATGAGCAAAGTCAATGATGACATTATATTAATGACACATTTAGTTACCACAAACTATTGCCAACATTTTTATTAGGTAAATAAATAAATATATATATATAGGTATTAGGTATATTGTATCGATATATTATAAAAAGGACAGGGGGCACAATGTGGCCACAATCTATATAATGTATGTTGTAATGGGTTAGGACTTGTTATGATGACTATTTTTTGGGTTAAAAATATAGGGGAAATTGACTATGTTAATGTTGGTAAAAAAGAGGCATCAAGTATAAAAGGTTGAGAAACACTGATCTATAGTAATACATTGTTGTCGTAGGTATATTATAATATTTACTCGTCCGTTTTACAGATAATAGGTATTCCGGGAAGTCACACATACCAATAATAATTTATTACTCGCACACTCTCATGGCTCATGTGCTTGCGTATTTTAAAATGCCTATATAAAACTCCTTAGAAATGGACCGCTATCAATCCCTTTTATTGAATCTGTAGTAACTTCATACCATCTTCTGAAACGCTACAACTATTCGATTCAAAAATCGAATAAATAATGTGTTCCAGAAATTTTGATAATAGTATTTAAACTACTTTAATGAACTAATGCTGACTAAAATGTGATTTTTAATTTTCAAATGTAACAATTTTTAATTTTGCAATAATTGTACTAGAAGTATAAATTTAATTAAAAACGTATAAACTTATTACAAAAATATAAATCTGTAAAATTAATAAATAGATATACTTACTTATGTAAGTATATTTATTTTTTAATCAGCAACAGGTACATATAATATTATAATTGTCGTTTTGAATTTGATGTATAATTTTTGTTATAATTTATATTATATACAAATTTGTTTAGTCGGAGTTAAAATCTTCAGAAAGGACGACTGTGTTCTATAAATAATCTTAAATGTAATATCGTATTACTATTAGTATTAGATGTGTAATGATTAAAATGTTACAACCAAATTTTTCATTTTTTTATCGATAAGTCGATATTAATTCTGTAGAATAATATAGAGTAGTTTCATATCTCGCCAGTACAAGAAATTGGTAAGGATAAAAAGGTACTTATTTAAGCTGCAGGCTACATACACATCACGTAATATTTCAAATTTTGGTGTACAAACTATAGAGATACAAGCAAGTTAGGGGGTGACGACCAAAATCTAGGGAAATTTTAGAGCACCGATGAGGTAATTATTCAAAGTATATCTGGCAACACTGCGTCCACCGCACTTTGTATTTTGTCCAGAAACAACCATTGAAGGGTTCGTGACGTGCTCTCAAACCGCATCTGAAAGCCGAGCCAGCCATTATGGTTATTTATCAACGTAGCCCACCGTGTACGCGCTATCGAGTTTCGTTTCATGTTTGTGAGTTTATCCTGAAAGTTATCTTGACCATATTTTGAAGTCTAAATCGAATCCTGCAAGTTAAGCTCTATCGGATTTATTGTTCACTCTTGTTTGCTAACCGTTTTAATTTATCGTGTCCCCTTATGCTGTCGATCTCGTGATCATTCCATGTACGACACCTGTTACCTGTTGCACGTCAAGGCCCTGTTTAACTCCAGTTTTTCTGCCGTTGTCTATCGAAAACACCCATCATCGCCAAAGTCATCCTTTCCGTTTGTGGTCAAAGTTCCCAAGTAGATTTCATTTTCATTGTAATAACTATTGTTAATACATAAAGTTCAATAAATAAGAAACACTGTAAGTATGAATTGAATTAGGACTAAGGTTTGTTTACGTGCGTACATTGCCTAGAAATAATTTTAATAAAAAAAGGCAACAATTTATATTGACTACATCACGTCTATCTATTTCGTGTACTAAATTCACCAGAGATTGTCAGTACAAAACTCATTCATCACCACGTATCCCCCACTTAACTATACTTAGTAACATCGTTAACATCGTTAATCGTAGTCTATATGATAACAGGCTTAGCACCTGATTTTTATTTTGTTATCGTTCATCACTTAATATAATATGTCCACCATATAAATATCAATAATAATAATTTTAAATTGTGCTTCAATCTCCCTACTGTCACACTACATTCTCATGACATGAGCGACTCCAGATGATCTCTCATGAAATTTATTATAGTTAGTAAATAGTTCACATATTAGTTAATAGTATTTCTGTATGTTAAAGGTAAATATTATAAATTTAATATTTGATATTTTTGGATTAACTAGTAGTGAAATGCTCTAGTGACAAAAATAATCCTGCCAATATTATGTCCGTCCAAACTTTAGAAAATTTCATTATCTGTCTGGTATTCAGTAGTTTTAAATTGATTAGCAGTACCGGCTGAACCTAGTAAATAAAACTATATAAGTTTATATGTATGAAATTTAAGGTGAGCCAATCAGATTTGTTTATAAATCTATATTTAAATGCATACGCATTAAAAAAAGGATTTAGGATCTTATATAGAAATAAGATAAAATACCTATCAATTGATTAACCACTTGGTAAAATAATCACAGCTCAGCAATATTACAGTAACACGAATTAAGGAATATTTAACTTATCATCAAGAAAATGTAAAATGGATTAGCGCAAAGAGTCGAAAACTAAAAATAAGTTCAGTGGTCTTACTCCGGCAATATAATCTACCTCTCTTAGGGTAGGTTTTACAATTCTTGGTTAAACTCGAGTTCAGTTGAACCTGGTTCATCAACTAAATATAGTTTAACTTACTTTCGGTATTACAATCACAGAGTTACCTAACCGTAGTTTAATCTGTGGTTTAATAAAATTATCTGTGATAATAAAATAGCTGGATGATAACAGTGAATACATTGATAATTGTATGATTGTGGTATGATCAATGTCGGCGGATCACTTAATCCGTGGCTTAAAATATGTCCAGTGAATTGCATTACGCACTTTTCGATTTGAACTAGGTTTAAATTCTGAACCAGGTTTAAACTAATATTGTAATACCGACCTTTAGGTTCAATAATTATTTATAAACCTTTTATTATTAATAAACATCATATAATGTTATTGGTTCTATGAATTTATAGGTTAGGTACAGGTCCTAGTTTAATTATAATTTAACGTTTGCATGTCACATTAATGTATTAATTTTGTCATTCTTAAATCTAATTTTGTTACCACTGTAGATGTGATAACAAGTCATCACTCAAAATACATATCAAAATGATTTTTATGATTATATATTATATATATATATATATATATATATATAATATTTCATCATATAATACCAAAATTTTACCCCCTCACAACCCCCCAATAATTTTTAAAATGAAAAATTATAAGTTCGTGAAAATTGACCAATAATAAAGAACGGGTCTTTTTTATGTACCATACTTCTGAAGACACTGAAAACTTTTTTGACAGAGTTGTTTCAAAGACTTCCCGCCCATTTTTTATTTTTTTCTTGTGGTGGGGAGGGAAAGGGTGTATTGAATTTATGATATTTATGGTGTATTGAAAATTAAAAATTAAAATAGTGGATGTTTATGAGATCGTGCTATTTTCATTATGACAAATAATCGAGCTAATATAATAAATTCGTAAATAATTAGTGAATTGAAAGCAAAAGAAATGGATTATTTTTTCATCCATTTAGTTATCCACAGTAAAGAATCGGTATAGTTTCCTTCAAAGTTGTTCAATTTCCAAATACAATCTGGTATGCCTCTACATGAAATATTATTAAAGGTTGGAGTCCCAATTATATTAAGACATTTTAATTATCCTAGGTTATGTAATGAAACTAGGCTCCGTATCACTTCTCTTATAAAAAATTTAATTAAAGCTGAAATTTTGATAGTATGTGCTAAGGGAGAAAAAATATTTTTACCAAAAATACCATTGTACCTAAACAAATTTCCAGCTTAATTCAAAAGAGTTTCCAATAAAATTTTGCTTTGCAATGACAATAATTAAAGCGCAAGGTCAGAATTTAGCCTATAGTGGAATAGATTTGGGTAATAACTATTTCTCACGTGGAAATTGCATGACGTAGCATTTTCTAGAATTGGAAGAACTGACCATTTATTTTATACGTTTATGTACCACAAAATAAAACTCTGATTATGGTATATCAAGAGGTTTTTACTTAAGTCATTTGTTAGTACATAACTTCATTCAGAGTTCTATCTAGGTATAATAGAATTAATATATAAACGTATTATTATATATGTTTATAGAATCAATTTTAATAATAATATATGTATAGAATTATTTTTAAAAACTATGTATATATATGTATGTATCATAAATTAAGTTCCTAACAGAAGACCCATCATCGAGAAGAATAACCATGTGGAGAGATCAAATCGCAGATACTAATTGGGGAATGGAGCCAGCCGAAAAGCTACCACCAGGTCATCAGTTAGAATGTAGACATGGAGAACACTCAACAGATTGAGAGTAGGCGTAAGCAGATCAAAAGATAATATGTCTAGATGAGGATACCTTAACGACTTTGACACAAAATGCAGATGCGGCCAAGAACAGACAATGGAACACCTATTAGTATGTCCAAGGAATCCCGATTTATGCACGGAAGATGACCTAATTCAAGGAAATGAAGTCGCTCGTTTTTGGACAGTGGAAGGAATATAACAAATGATTACTTTTTATATTATATTTTATTTATATTTGTACTTCTTATAATTTATCAGTGTTTTTTAACTTTATGATTTATATTTTATTAGTGTTAAGTGGCCTGACATGAAAAAAAAACCTAAATTAAGTTAATTTACTTATATCACTTATATTATGAATAATTACACTTTCGTTCAAAATTACGTACGGGTGAAGCTGTGTAATTTAACTAGTACCTATACTAAAAATAATTAAACGAGGACTAGTAATATAAATATATTAAAATAGCTGTTATAAAATTATGTATCGTTGTATATATATATGTACTAGTAAATATCAGTATCTTTAAAATCTGTTTGTACATTTAAAATATTATTATATTTTACTTTATGATAAATGAGTAATTCTTCTTATATTTAATTTCCGTACATATTTTTTGCTAGTTTATTATTATTAATTCTTTCGTTATATTAAAAAATATAGATCCCTACTACCTGGTATTACTCAATGAAATATTGTTTTATGAAATACCATAACTATATATCAGGTAAATGGGCTAATATTTTATTATAATAGTAGGATATCGTTTATTAATTTGTTTCTTATTATATTTTAAGTATTATAATGTTTATTCATATTCATAATTTATGTATTCATTTTTTGTTTTTTTCTTATTCGTTTGTAACCTGATGTTGACTACTTGTTACCTATAATCTTTTTTTAATTACTCTTGTCACATTTCCCTTTTTATATATTATTTTTTATAATTTATGTTTTATTATTAATAAATATTACAACCCAAAAATTGGTGATTTCGATTACGTAGTTTGTTTAAAGTATTAGCTATAATGACTAAAAACTACTAAGTTATTAAAAACACTAATAAAATTAGTTTTTGAGCTCAAGATAGCCCCCACAAGCACAAATTATCTATTAGATATCCATTGGATATACAAAATAACCTACAATATCTTATCTCAAAATTAGTTTGGACGAATATCCATTGGATATGTTAAATAACCATAAAATGTCTAGAAATTAGTCTAAATGGATATCCATTGGATATGTCAAATAGTCATTTAATGGTTTATCTACAAAGGAACCTTTATGGATATCTATTGGATATATCAAATAACCATATAATATTAATAGAGGTTGGTTAATGATCATTTATTGATATTGAACACACAGAAAAAAAACATTTCATGGACAAATTATGCAATATAATTCGCACAGTACAATAGTTTTCCATTAGATATCCATTGGATGTATGAAATTAACCTACAATATCATATTTCTATCGTGTGACCTTTGATTGAAATGGGGCTTTCAAGAGAGTTAGAAAATACCTCGCGAGTGCACAATACAACATTATATTTTAAATAGAAACCCACATTTTTACCAATAGATTGCAAATATAGATGAATGTTCGCAAGTTTTACTACACAAGTTATTACGTATCGGAAAGGTTAAACAATTAAAAATAATTTTTAGAAAAAAAAAATAAAAATAATATTCACGCCAAGGTGGATCGGTCGATGTTGTAACCGGCCGCAGCCGGTGTCATAATTTATGTTCATTTTATTTTTATCCATTGAATATTGATTATAAATATCTATTGGATATTACTTGTGTATATCCATAAATTACTAGGAAGTGGACCTTTGGATACATAAAAAAATATCCAATGAATATTCGGGATATCCAAAGAGTATATCCACTGTATATCCATTGGAAATATTTGTGATATGTGGGAAAATACTCATTTTAGAGAACATTACAGACTTAACATTGATCGATCATATCATCATCTGGCACTTAGTACTCTCTGAGAGTTTTGACCGCCATCACAATATCTCTCCATTTTTCACGGTCCTGAACTACTTCCCTCCATTCCTGTACTCCCAATCTTCCAAGGTCTTCTTCCACACCATCCATCCACCTTTTCCTGGGTCTACCTCGAGGTTTCTTTCCCATTGGTTTCCAATTCAGGCTTGCTCTACTTATATCGTCCTCGCTTCTCCGCATCGCGTGTCCTAACCATTGGATCCTTTGCCCTCTTATAAAGCTGATAACTGATGCAATTCCCAATTCGTCTTGTAGTTCTTTGTTATATTTTCT
>JAIPRL010007979.1:0-21669 GCA_025469235.1 Pemphigus obesinymphae | reverse complement strand
GAATGATATGAGGAAGGTGGGAGTAAGTGAAGAAGATGCGGGAGATAGAGTTAAGTGGAAGTGTAGGACCAGGGTGGCCGACCCCAAATAGTTGGGAGAGAAGGCGAAGGAGAAGAAGAAGAAGAATCATTATATTTTATAGTTAAACATACTTAGTGATATATTATGTCATATACATAAATATATGGTAGTCATATTTTTTCGATTACATGTGTGTTATAAAATTGCACAAAATATTTGTAATTTTATTATCCGTACCTATATCAAACAAAACCGATATCTATCGAAATGAATATGAACTCTACACATAATACTTTTTTATCCAATGTGCATAATGTTAGTGAAAAATAGACTATTGATACGCATATCACTTATTTTAACAAAATTTTTTCATTTAGCACATTTGTGTGCTATTCCATCGATATTGTACGATAATGTTGGACAGTACAAATCCCAAAAACACTAAATTCTAAAATATCGAAATCATAATTGTTATAAATATTGTCACTGTATACATTATCCAAGTTTTATTTTATGAAATATACTATGGCTGATATTGATATAAATTATTTCTGAATGTTTTAATTGAGATAGCAATTCGTTTTGAAACGTTTTCTGGCTAATTATTTTTTTTTATTCTTAAAGAGAACGCCTTTTTCAATGAAAAACTTTCATAAGATTATTCATTTTTATCAACTTACAAATTTATTAGAAATACGAAACAAAAAAAAATAATAATTAAAGATTAAAATATTTTAGCATTTAACAATGTCAACTGGGCAATAATGTTTCAAATGCTTAAAAGAGCAGATGTAAATTACACAGATAGAAGGTTACTATACAAACTATACTAAATTAAATGGTTATCATAAAAATTGGAGATAATGAAGAAAATACACGTATTAAAAGGGGCTTAGACAAGGGTGTACTCTTCCACCTACATATTTATTGCCTACAATCAAGAATCCATACATTTAATAAAATAATGAACTGAATTAGGTGTAAAACTAAATGGTTGGAATATTGATATATAATAGCTAAAAAAGAAAAAGACTTAAAGTAAATATCAGGAATCACGGAGGAATCGATGAATAATGAGTTACATGTTATGAAAATTGAAAATTATGAAAAAAAATGCATATATTAAAAATTGGCTCCATAAGTTGCCAGCTAATTTTGGTCTTTACAATTTATTTTTTATTTAATGTTTCTGCAATATTCCCAAGTTGATGATAATGAAAAATACGTAAACATGTTTTTTTTTAACAAGCGTATCGTGATTACACGGGTGGTATTGACACAAGACTATTTTTAAATTACTTTATAAATATATTCGAATATTAAAATTTTTTATTTCATAGAAATAGCCTATACAAAATCCCTTAAAAATCAGTGATGTGGCGTCCTCTTAAGTTATTTTAGCGATGTTTGGCGATGAGTGTGTGGTTAGTAGAAGAAACGTTTCCGTTCCGATTACATGTGTAATACGTCTAGGTGGATTATAGTAGGGGATGCGGCTATTGACCGGGTTAGAAATGAGAGAATTTCAGTGGTTGTTATACATAGAACACGGTTTAAAACCGTTGTTAATTGGTTTTGGCTTCATCAGATACATAATAACGTATATATATGTATATAATACCTCAGTGAAATATACATAATATATAATATATATATATATATATATATATATATATTAGACGTATGAATGTTCACTAAACTCGATTCAAATATACTGTCGATAACGTATTAAATCTCAGTTGTTTGCCCATAGCGGTATCATATATTGCAAACTTCTATAAATATAAAATATAATAACATTGAAAAACCGATTCGACTCGTATTAAAGGTTTAACACCGGCAAAAATAAAATAAAGCGTTCCGAAACACTTGAAAGCATTTCAAAAATTCAATCCGTTCATTTTTCCGATTAAAAACTAAAACAACCGTAGGCCCAAATATTTAAAACAGTGCATTTTATACCATAAACTATCTTAATTTTTGCGCCTACCTAAAATATTACATTTACAATGTCCATCACAATGCTTATATGCTAAAAGTACAATTATTTTCTTTAACAACGAAATAAACAGCGAATAATAATGTTAAAAAAGGGAAATCAACTTGTCTCAAAGTATACGGTAACCACTGACAAAACTAAGTATATTATCGAGAATGACAAACTTGGTGTATTATTATCCATCCAAGAACGATTTATTCGCATAACTAATACTAGGTCTAAAAATGGTTTATTTTTCATTGGTTCAGTCGGTTTATTAATGTATGGTATACTAGTGTGGGGATCAGCTTATAAAAATGTACTGGAACCTCTTAATGTAACACATAGAACCCTCATCAGAGTTATCATGAAAAATGTTTATAAATTTAAAAATAACACTAATGATTTATTTTGAAGGCTAAATATATTAACATTAGAACGATTATACAATAAAACGTCAATTATAAAAATCAATATATATAGAAATGATTTTGAATTATATAATACATATATAATATAAGAGGGGTGAATAAA
Source organism: Pemphigus obesinymphae (assembly GCA_025469235.1). Lineage (NCBI taxonomy): Eukaryota > Metazoa > Arthropoda > Insecta > Hemiptera > Aphididae > Pemphigus > Pemphigus obesinymphae. The sequence continues at coordinate 19,136 of JAIPRL010007979.1, read as the reverse complement.
AGTAATTTAAAATTAATAAAACCAAATACATCTCTAATGAGTATTTATTACATAAATAGAGGGATTAAATTATTCAGTCAATTACCTGATAATATCAAATTAAATGATAATGATAAAAAAATTATATATGGAATCCCTTTATAATGTTGATTAGTTTTCGTTATTATTATTGTTGTTTTTATTGTTATTGTTATGTTATTATAGTTTATTATTATCATGTTAGTAGTAGTTATTTTTATAATTATTTACTTTTTATTAATAATATTATGTATTGTATAATTATGTGTATAATGAGTTAATAAATATTAAACTCACTACTCTCGTCACAAGCTATTGCTTATAGGGAGTAGGTATCAACTTATAAATGTAGATATTAAATTTAAAATGTATTGTTGTGAAGTTGAAAATAAATATTAAATTAAATAGAATTATTAATACCTATACGTACATTATCAATGGTGGTATACTATTACATCGAGTGATAAATGGAAAATTCTCATAAATATTTGATAATTATGTCAGATATCTCGAAAGATATTATGGTGAAAATGTAATAGTTGTATTTCATGGTTATGAAATGGAACAACCAAAGTAGAAGAAAGAAAACGTCGGGCTTTAGAAAATTCTTCAGTCAACTATGTTTTTAAAGAAGACAAGCACTTGAAAGTTGCGCAACAAAAATTTCTAGCAAATGAAAATAATAAGTTAATACGTCATTTCACAATTAATCAAATAAGAACTAAATAAGCAGATAGCGATGCGGATAGATTAATCATTAATCCAATAATTAGCACAATCTTCCAATTGGCCGAACTTATGCTGAATGAAATAATACAAGAAGAAATTGATAAGGCGATAGCTAGCTTAAAAAATCGGAAAACACCCGGATGGGAAAGCATAACACCAGAGCTATGAAACAGGGTAACGCATTATCTCCAATGTTATTTAATCTAGCGTTGGACAAGGCAATTAGAGAACTACATATGGAATCAACTGGTATATCAATAGGGGAGCAAAAGATCCAGATACTTAGGTTTGCAGACGATTTGAATATTTTGGGAATCCCGCTAAATGATACCAAAAGAGCAGCCCAATAACTGGAACACACAGTCGGTAAAGTAGGATTAAAAATCAATACGGAAAAAATCAAGATAATGAAATTACTAGAAAATCAAGAGTACACGGACGATGAGGATGAAGACGTAGTCTTTGAGAAAGTTAATCAGTTCTGATATCCAGGATCCATGCTGTGTGTCAAGAATGATTGGAGTACGAATAGCAAAGACAAAAAAGGCTTCATTTGCACATAGATCATTTCTAAAATCAAAATTTATCTCCAAGAAAACAAAAACAAGACTATATATAGTAAGACCCACGTTAAGCTATGGATGCAAAATCTGGACGACTACTAGTATCACAGTAAGGAGACTAAAAATATTTGAGAATAAAATATAAAGAAAAATTTGTGGCCCTATCTATGATAGTAAAACAGGTGCGTAGAAACGAATATGTAATCGGGAATTACAAGAAAAGTGGGGATTGACACCAGTCAGTAGCTTTATAAGTGGTCAATAAAATCAATGGCTTGGCCACATTATGCGCAGAAACGAAGAAGATATGGTTAGAGCGGTATTAGAATGGAAACCTACGGGAAAGAGACCTCGTAGGGTTTTTAAATAAATTTCTATGGAAAACGTTCCAAAGTAGTTATAATTTTTTGTTTTAAATTTAATTACCAAACTGGATTTTTTTTCAACATTAGACATCAATCTTGATTTTAGAATACTGGTATATACATAGATTTTCGAGTTATATTTTATTATTAGATTGATATTTTCGACCGGAATACTAAGAAAAAAATGTATTTATAAAAATTTCAATTATTTATAATTTTGACAAACTTCCCAACTAGAGCGTCAATTTTCAATTTATAAAGGTTAAAGTATTTTTAATTACCGACATTTAAAAAAAAGTCATCAAAATCGGGGTATTTTTGACCAGTTCTGAGATAACGCCCTTATTTTGCCTAAAGTTTCCATATCGTAAAATATGCATTTTTTACAAGGGTATTTTCTACGTTTGTTTGGAATATATTTAATATCCAGATAATATCATCGGGGATTCGAATACGAAATACTTAACTTAAATATTTCCAAATAGAAAAATTCACTTTTTTGAGTCAAAGAAACTATGAAAATAATAATGATAATAATATATTTAAGTACAATGTATAATATATATATTATATATAAATAAATATATATGTAATAGTATACATGTATATAATTTATAAGTTGACTATGCAGATTTTAATAATTATAAATAGTGGCAATTGATAATAAATGATTTATCTATATTGGAAGTGGTATATTATGGTTATTGGGTCCGGTATTGTAATATATTATATGACCGAGTAAATGGTTATTAAATATATGATATGTATTGTTCTGTAGTTGATCAATTATGTTATAATATTATTGTTTACGGTCAATGCTTTAATATTTAAATAAATTGCCATCGAGTATGTTATACTTTTTAGTAGATTTCAATATAAAGTGATAATATACACTTGTGTCTTGTACTCATATTTATAATATTCAGTACATGATTCCCATTTGTTTAACGAATTGATGAAAATATAGACATAAAAATAAATGAACTGTGTCTTCTTTATCTTCTGCAGTCAATTGAAACTATAGTAATATAGTGTAAATAATTACTTTGCGATTAAAACGCCCAGACAAGATATGATAAAAAAAAATGGCATTGTGTGATAAAATATCTGATATCAACGTTTAATCCGTGAATATTTTAACTGTAAATAGTGCATTTTAAAGAATAAACGTAACTACATGGGTCATTATTTCGATAATATCATGGAACCAATTATAATAGAAAATTTTTTTTTTCTTCCATGACACTTCTTTATACTTGTTAGACAATGTCTGAAAGATTTTGATTGGGAGTGCAGTCCATTTAATTATAATTTTACATCGTTGCTTGATAATCATTTTCACAACATTCCTATATACCTACCAAACTCTGACTACCCACAACCGATGACCAAAGAATATTAACTAACTATTTTGTATATATTTAAATCGTGTTATTAAGACGAATCAGTAAAATATAATCGTGCATTAATAATAAGCTGGATCGTAGAAATATGTAAATTTATTTTACATTGAAACAATTATATAGCATAGTTTTGTTTTATATCTACGTTGGAAAATTATTACACGTACCTATATTTTTAGTTTAACATTTTACGAATTAAAAACTTCAAATTTCCAATTCTATGCATATTTGTAAAAAAAAGGTCTAAATGCTATTTTGAAATCTGAATTTTAGACAAATATTAGTGATTTTATATTTTACTAATGTGAAATTATTCGTTTTTTAAAGTTTGTAAATAGTTTTTAAAATTAAATTAATTTAATTTAGGTAATGATAAATTAATAATTTTGTTTATTATGATTTTAATAACATAAAATATAATCTCATAAGATAATATACAATTTCAGAGAGAAATAGTACATAATCAATATTGGATGTTAATTTTAACAGTTAGATCAACATTGATAAGGCAGGAAAATATTCACATTTACACTATAATTATAAAAAAAATATTATATATTTTAAAACTTTTAATATTAGTAAAACATAAAACACAATTCACGTTTTTAACTACATACCTACAAAATTATTATAATCATAAATCTAATTATTACTGTAGTAGGTATCTTTATATTATATAATCACGTACATTTTTTTACGTTACGAAGCAACGTGACGTATGTATGGCTAGTGTGGGTTTCAAAGATAATATAATAGAAGTATATATACGTCACATCCTGAAAACATATGAAAAAAAAAAATAAAAATAAAACCGGGAAAAACTAAATATACCATAAAAAATATATACACATTTAAAACTATAGTTGTATTTAAAAAAAAATAATATACAATTTTATAAGTAATGTTGACCTTCAATTGATGAGTAGTAGATATATACATAATAATATAAATATAATTAAATTTATTATAAATAATTATCGATTTCTTTCCTTCGGTATTTCATATTTGTTCACATGGTTATGTATAATAAAATATGTTAATATTCACTTTATTAATTTTGAGAAAAATGTTTATCTATATGTATATGATTAATCGATTTTAAGTATATTTTGTCAACTATAATAATATAGCTGTAAATGAACTATTAGGTATATCAATAATATAAACAAATTATCATAATATATAGGTATACAGACCCAGTCTGAAATGTGGCTAAAGGGTGCGTGCCATTAAAAAAAGACCATTCGTTCCATTTAATACAAGCTATTCCCAAAGATTTATTTATATACCCTTAAAGATTTCGATTTTTTACCTATAATTTTGTCCGTGATTAACAGATGGTGTAGTGTAAGTGTATTTAAATTTTTTTAAGAATATAAGGTCTTAAACTCAACATTTTAGTTCATAAATCGATAGACAGTTTTATAATGGTTTTAATTCAGAGGTTCGTGGAAACAGGTAATATTGTAAAATTTTCTAATAAAAGAACATTTGTTGGTCGTTTAAAATAAAAAATTAAAATCTTAATTTCTTTTAAAATTTTAATACAAAAAAAATTTTTGGATTTCAAATCAAATTTAAAAATTAATTTGAAAAAAAAATCCAATAACAGTAAAAATATATAATCTATACTGTTGATAAAGGAATAAAAATTGATTGAAACTGATTGAACGTTAAAAATGGTACAATATTGATCTAAGTAGTTTATCTAATACACACATTAAATCTAAAATTTAAGTGTACACGATGAAAAAATTTCCAAACCTACCTACTCGTTTATAGACTTAACTGATCGATCATTTGAACATTTTTACATTTGTTCAAAACAAAGTTATTAATATGCTATATTACAATATTTATATTCGATGGTTTGAATATTACACTAAAAAATCAAAATCTATTTCAAAACGAGCTTTTATTGAGATAAATGGTAATGTAATGTATAGGTAAAATCCAAGACGATGGGAATTCTGTCAATATACCTTATATAAAAATAAAAATTACAACTTGATCCGGTGTTGTTGTGGACAATTCACAATTGTATTGCACACATTTTGTGTAAAAACGCGTACTATACACATTCTGAATATGCGTAAAATGTAAATACTTCTATACAAACTCGAAAAACAGATGGATCGTTTATAATAATTCGAAACTATGGCCGTAGAATAAGAAATACCGTAGCTGTGTAATGATCATCTAGTTTGTAAATCGATTTCGGATTCTGATAAAAAAAATTTTGGTAGATTTATTGATAAATACTATTATTATTATTAAAATTCGAGCCAGGGGCCTCAGGAGCCCATAACTAGCCGATGACCTTGTAGCTACGGTTAAATCAACGGTTGAGTATTTTCACACGACTATATGTATAATACATACGATTACGTTTAATGTTTATATTATTGTTTAATTGAAATCCCGCAGAGAAATACCAAAATTAAACGCACTTAAAAATGTAAAAATAAAAAAGTATATATTACATAGTATGTACCTTATAACTGTTACAATATTTGCACGCATAAAAACTGTACGTTTTCGTTTAAGTTGTTATAAAACAAATGAACATATCCGTTTCGTGTAAATGTGTATGTGCGCATATTATGTTGCTAGTGAAATAAATCGACGAACACGCTTTCACCGTTATCACTGCTCCCTTTCGTCCATATACTTTCATTTAAGTACGCGTACATATTATTCGTTATATATTAGCCATTAAATGTTATTATTCAATGATTATAGATATTATTAAAATATTATGACGTTAACGAATATTCACGACTGCTCATAATATAATTAACGATTCTAAACGTTATACTTTCATCTTAGGTTATGGTTTAAAATGCGTATATGTACATTTTTGTCAATGAAAACACATATAAGTGTCAATACATTTTATCGGAATGAGTTTTTTTTTTTGTATTATGTAAAAGGTACTTATAAATAAATTATTATTACGGGTCCCGACGCTTTTGGTAAAATATTTGAATTTGTTTTCCAGCCATTTTTTCAAAATACGTCAGTATATATGTGTAATAAGTAATTGTAAATATAAAATATATCCATTTAAAATTGATTTAGATATCCGGTTAAATTTAATCTATAACACAGGTAGTTTAATAATATTCTTTTAAATTGAACTATGTTTAAATATTTAAACATTACAATATATTTGTATATTCGTAAAGGTGATAAATAATAATAAATAAAGTAGGTATTACTTTATAAAAATGAAGGTATAAAAAATTCTGAAATATTCCCGAAAATTTTTGACCAAAAATAAAATATGCATTTTATGATCTCTTAGGTCATATATATTAATACATATATATCTTCTTCTTCTTCTTCTCCTTCGCCTTCTCTCCCAACTATTTGGGGTCGATCACCCTGGTCCTAAACTTCCACTTAACTCTATCTCCCGCATCTTCTTCACTTACGTCCACTATCCTCATTTTGCTCACCATCACATCCATCCATCTCTTTTTTGGTCTTCCTCTCCCCCTCTTACCAACAACATGCATTTCTCTTACTAATCTTACTGCCTCAGTCTCTTCCCTCCTTAATACATGCCCGAGCCATCTTAATCTATTCTCTCTCATTTTGTCTACTATCGAAGCTACCCCTATACTTGTTATTTTATAGTAAAAATTTTTGTTTTTTTTATTAAAATGTCATTAAAAATATATGTATATTATATGTTAAATATTTCCTAAACTAATAATTAATAATAATATACATGTAAAATATACTACATTATAGAATAATATAAATTAAAATATAAAAATAGGTGCCAAAATATATTATAGGAGAGTGAAATTAATTTAAATAAATATTATCCGATTTCATATCCTTTCGTGACGTAATAACATAATGAAATTCAAGCATGAAAATCTAGTATAAATAAATTGCGAGTTGGCATCAATATTAAAAATCATCAACAAATATCAAAATGATTTTTTTAATTTTTATATTATGAGATAGAGAGAAAAATTCAATTATCGACTACATAATTAGAATTTTGAACATTTGGTGTATCTTGTATCTTTTCGCATAAAAAGATACACGATACTAGAAAAAAATGTATCTATTTACAAGATACAATTGTATGTTTGACACATATTATAAATGCATATATCTGTGTGATACTGCCAAACTCTGATTGTACCTTATAAGTTAATAGGTAATATTGATTTTTGTAGTTATACCACGATATGATATCAATGATATCATATACTGCATGATGTATATAATACCATCATATATATACCGTAGTCTATAATTTTAACATTTAATAATGCGATCTTTTCTTGTGATGCGTGTACAGTGCAGCCAATTTTTTGGCCACGCCGATATTACATTGCACGTTTTTAAACAAAACCGATACCTAAGATGAAATGAGGAGGAATTTATAATCGTTACTGTAGCTTGTCGTTTGACGATAAAGCTGCCATAGAACATTTTAATTAATAACAGAGATGTACAGATTAAGATACGTGAATTATCCGTTATCTAAATTGTAAATATTTCTGTAAATCGGTGATAAATCATAGAAAAATTTAACCAGTATATGAATTACACACTTATTCAAAACATTTCCATTTTATCTTTGTAAATATTATGGGTAGTCACACTGGGTATTTTTTTACTTAATACAAAAATATAAGTACAGAATACATTATACAGGAGTATCACATGCCGGAAAATTGAGTACCGTACATGATCGTACATGATCGGTTTGCGGTTTTACGATTAACGATCACCGCCGCCCGTCGGCCCATCCCTAATGAGATTACAGTGACAGGGAGGTTATCTTAAATTGTGCATTTGGTTCTTATCGGACGAATTTCCATATAATAGTTGTTCCATCACTGAACATGCGATTTCAAATTACACAAAATGTCAACCCCATGCTCTCAAGGTCCCCGAGCCGTGACCGTCGAGACAAAGGATTACCCCTGATATCCTATAATATAATATATATATATATAACATAATCAGGATGTACCACTGATACAAGTATTACAATTCGATTTATCGTTTTTCCCACTGAAAACGCATGGTGATAGGTATGTCCATTGTAATGGACAGTTGGAACTCGTGCCTTATCATAATACGGACGACCGAACTCGTACCTACTCGTTTAGTACCATTTTACACGTCTGTTTTTATAACGTAATTTTATGAGCGCTCACGAGTTTTTGTTACGTCCGTGTCCGTTTTTCAATTTAAATTACGATCAGATTTTAAATTTATTAAATGAAGGATATGCCTGTGAATTTGATATTCATTCAGACGATGATCTAGAAAATGAATTAGAAATACTTTTACGTAATTTTGGTAACGATGATCTATATGCATACTTGGAGACAATATGAATAACAGTAAAAGAAACTAAATGAAAATTAAGTGGAAACTTATTTTCTTATATCTTAAGAAGACAATTTAGAGTTAAATCAGGAACATAATATTGAAGCAAATGAAAATTCAATAAATATAGTTACACTAAGTACGATAGAGTTTAGATGTATTAAAAAAAAAAAAACTGAATGGATAAACAAACCGTTTCAGGTACCATATTTAAAATTAAATATTTTAAAAAATACTGATCATCGGAATATTATGCCATCGCCGAATGTTTATTTCATGAAATATTTTAACAATACATTTTTTGAAATTATGGTTTTTCATATAATTTTACTTATAATACAGTTTAAAAAAATATTAGTAAACCAACAAATACATTAGAAATAAATTCACTGATTACTATTTAAATACCCTAAAAAAATAATGTACTGGACTCAAAGATATCATGTTAATATTATTGCAAACATAATGACAAAAAACAGATTTTTTCACTACGACATCATATCCATTTGATAAATACTTTGGATATACCTCGCTATAATAGTGATAAATTTATATAAATCTATCCTATTTTTGATGCTCTAAATATTCGTTGTCAACAATACCTAGTAGAACAAAATTTTAGTGTAAATAAGCAAATAGTACCTTATAGAGGACATCTTTCCATAAAACAATATATGACAGGAAAACCCAACCACTGAAGGATAAAAATATTTTTACAATCTGGTGAAAGCAATATGGTGTACAATATGATTTTATACCAAGGCACGTCAATGAGTATATAAACATCGATCTCCAGAAAAATGTTAATTTAGACGGGACTGTAGTTTCTAGTCTTATAGGTCAAAACTTAGATGAAAATCTATATTTTTTTTGTATTTAGATAATTTTTTTCATTGTACAACCTTTTTTATGCGTTAGCTCAAAAGCAAATTTATGCAGCTAGAACTGTTCGAGTGAATCAATTTCTCAATTCAACCCTGATATTGGAAAAAAATATTTTGAAGTTAGGAAGAGGTACCTCGTTTGAAATAACATCAAAATTATGAATAGGTTAACTAAAATGGCATGCCAATAAGCCTATAAGTATAGGATCAAATTTTATTACTTTAGGCACGCAAGAACTTTTTTGAACGGTTTAATTAAAAAAAATAACTATTTTTCAAAATCGAAAGACCTGAAGTAATAAAGTTCTATAATAAAACAATGGGAGGAGTGGACAAGCATGACCAGGTTGTCAGCTTCTACCGCATTTATATGCAATCAGAGTAGTGGACACTAAGAATTATTGTTCGTGTATTTGATAATAGTAGTGGTAAATTGTTAGCTCGACTACACAAATGGTGTAGATGCAGCCAGAATCCCTAAAAATAAATAACAACGATATTGGATTTCAAAAGTGGTTTTGAAAACAACAATTGACGGCCTTCCAGAAGATTTTCAAAATAATGATTTTATTCACTTTAAGATCCCATTTGATCAACATATGTACAATGGAGTTTTTCGATTTATAAAAATATGTTGCCTGATAATTGGCGTTCATTTTTATTTGAAAATCTGTCAGTCTCTAACTGCCAGCTGTAATGTTTAAGGTAAATAAAACAATTAAAATTAATAACATTTTGTATATTTTTTCCCTTATAGTAATAATTGGTTATACCAAAAAAATAAAAAAAATTTAAACTTAAAAAAAAACTACAATTTAAATGCATATTTGCCCATGTTTTAGTGTTATTAAGTGCATATTTACATGCATACTTTGATAGTTTTTAGTGCATAAACTTCTGGGCCCTAGTTATAATCAACAAAAAGTATTACTGCTTCGGGTGTCATGGCTGACTGATTCAAAATTTTCGGACTACCAACCAGAATATTTTACCTCCTCCCTCTAGTTATTTATACATTATTATTATCGAATAAGTAGTTAAATATGTTACACCATCCGTAAGTGTGTTTCTGCTAATCTAAAACTTTTATAATAATATATAAACTTAATTTTGGATAATTATAGGTTCCGACCCTATATATTGGTTCTCAGTCTCGTATTCATAATATTCGATTAGGTAAATGTAAAAATAATTATTGCGATAAGATGAAAAAATCCCAGAGAACTCGACCGGAGGGTGTGTATATATACGTGAATGCCAAATAAATCGATTAAACATCTCGTACCATAATACATAAATATTGTACAAACAGTGATTAATTCTTATGCTATGTATCGTCAAGTGTCGGGGATCTCACGCGTTCTGGTTCATTCGACGACCCCGTTGTTCGCTATACATAATACCAACCGCTTACTTATCGGCCGGATAATGCACTCGTAAATTAATTATTTATTCAGGTATATACTATTTTATACGTCTTGTGTAGGTTTAAATATATTGCGATTAGTTCGCAGCATAGAATATATAGAGATGCCCTTATGTATACTCATATGCATAGCAATATGAAGTAGGTGATCAAAACAGCGAATTACAGTGTGACCACTTATATGAGGGAGTGAAATACCTACCGTATTCGCCCAGTTTCAGGTTGGACTGATTTATATCAATTATTATCTATTTTTTTTATCAAATTCATATAACACATTTAGGACAGTTTTTTTATTTGGCTTACACGTTACAATTGAATATAATCTAACTTACTTACTTACTTACTCTAACTTACTGAAGTTACGTATTTTAAACGTAACATAGTAGGTAAAAATACACAAATAATAATTCAAAACTCGAAATGCGACAAACACACGACGTACGAAAATCGAGGTTGAAAACTCAGTGAGCACGTGCATTTCTATGGCTGTGAGCGGATCCTGATAACAAATAATCAGGGTAGGAAATACGATAGAATATTTTTATTAAGGTTTTTTTTTTTACACATGGTCACAATGGAGTTTGCCGTTTTCCTTACTTCATATTTTTATGCCTATGGCCACCCCCTGGTTCGCAGTCCTCGTGTACGAAGAATCTACGTAAAATAATTTGGGTCGTTAGTTTATATTTAAAGCATTTTTTTCTTTCATATAATAGATAATACGGCGAGAGAGCCTTTATGCACATATTATATCGTATTTGTCTAATGATCCCGAAACAGTTTAATGTGGTCATGTGGTATATAATATACTTGTTAGCTAGCTCTCTCGCATATTAAGTAGATATATAGTGGGTACATATTCATATATATATATATATATATATTTACTGTACATTGACATTAAAGTTGGCCACGACACGAAAACGAAAAATGCTTTCAGTAACTTCAAACGACCCAATTTTACTTTCACGATCTAAATGTTTTATTTTCTAATTCAATGTATTATTATGATTTAAAACCGAAATAAAACTGTTTTATGACTATAATATAAATGATATACTTGTACTAAACATTTACGTTTACTTACTAAAAAACCAACTATAGTTTGACTTTAAAACAATTTAATAGGACATTTATTTTTAAAATATATATTATACCCAATGTAATATAAAGAACATAAAAATGCCTTGACTTTTGCTAGAGCAATGTATATCCAATGTACATATAAATTGAGTACTGTTAACCAAAAATTGAGATGTCCATTTCAGAGATATGTTCGATGAGTAATGAGTATATTAGACAAGGCACCTAGAGATGTTTACGGAATTATGTTTAGAGAAAATTTACGTGTAAAATTTACATAAAATTACGTGAACTTCAGTAAGTTGATGAATTTATATATATATATATATTATATTGTAGTGAACTTTGTAAAAACATTTTTATGTTATTTAATACACTCATAACCGTTGTTTTTTTACACTTTATTAGGTTATTTTACTATTTTCCTTTATTAGGTTCATTTTTCTAAAATTCTCAATCAATAACGTAATCTAATAGTATAGTTAACGATGTTTTCATTCGTGGGGTTCTGACCTCAAATTTTTTTATTTTCAAATAAGTTTTGCACTTTTTTCAACTTTTTTTGTTCATTATATTATATAAAATTATCATATTATTAGTATAATCTACAGTAATTTATCAAGTATATCCAACAAAGATTCGTTCAGAATAATTTTTTTTGAAAAATAAATTTCAAATTTAATATATCCATCATCATTATCCTGCCTAACGTGCGAAGTGCTTCCCGGCTTATTAAACTTGATAATATATAAAAATTGTTTGCATTTTTAGATTTTTAGCAGAATGTGGAATCTATTAGTTTTATAATAATTTTTAATAAAATGTATTTTATTTATTTATTTTTTTATTATTTTCTGGAAAAAACTTTTCGGGTAGAAATATAGTATTTTCAATCGGTAAGTTTTTGATTTTTCCATTAGTTTTCTTAGGCGTAAAGGAAAATTAACTTTTTATAACCAAATTTGTGTATAAATGGGAATATATTGTATACATTATTAGTGAGATACTATAAGTAAAATTAAGTTTACATGATACATATTATATTATATATATATATATATATATAATTAAAATTATAATAATATAATATTTTGTTCCCATTTATTTGGGTCTATAATCTTTAATACGAATTGCGTAAGTAAATAGTTATAATATAAAATAAATTGATTATACCGTGTCTTATCAACAAAAATAATGTACTTTTCTTTCATTTTTTCCTTTGATGATACTTGAAAATTTAAATTGAAAATCACATAAATTAATAATAATATTATTTAATATCAATAATAATAATAATAACAATAATAATAATAATGAAGTCTTAATTCATTAAATATTATACCGACATAATTTATTTTTCTGAAATTTTTTGTAACAAGTCACTAATCTTTTCAACATACACAATATATGTATGAAGTTAATTTAAATTCGATTAAGAAACGATTATTAAATTATGACTGTTTTATAAATTAATAAAATAAATGATACAGTTTAAAAGACGATTACAAGATCGTTGTGAAATAGTTTTAAACGCAATATTATAATAGTGCACAATCATATGATGACGAATAATATAACGTGTAGTTCATTAATAAATTAAACGATTGTACCTATGTTTAAGATAGGTATACTATTTATATTTTAGATATAACTATGGTCTCATTCAGTATTTTACAGCTTTCCAATATTTCTACAAAAAGAATATATGTATTTATCAAAAAACCGATAATTTAAAACAAAAGTCTAAAATAACAAAACACATTTAACGCATTATCCTCCCAGTAAACTAGGTATGTATATATCTTCTTATACACATATAATATGTGACCGTAACTAACCAATGGTCGAGTTAAAAGTCACAAAAGAAGAGTAAATGTGTAATTAACCTATTTTTTTCGAAAAAAAAAACTTTCATGAAATAACACAGGTACTTATGTTGTAAATTATTGATAATATTATTAACCTATATATATATATTATAATATATTTGTATGAGTACAATAGAAGAAAAAGTCGAGTTATAATAATCAACGCTCATATTCAACCGCGGTAATATTTTGTCCACGAGCAGTACGTATAGGTATTATGTTTGAAATTCCGATCCTATTGATTATCGTGTGTAGGAAATATTAGTGTTTAACAATGAAAATATTACCATTTTCATTTCCACGCCAATACCCTCACACCATTTCTGCTCAATGATAGTATTATCACGTGGTTTAATGATTAATTATTCGTTATTTTTCTACTTCGTCGCAGGTTTAGGTATGTGATTTTGTTTCTTTTTTCATAAATAACTTAATGGGTCATCATTATATTTTTTTCTCCAAGATCCACGTTAAATAAACTGATTATTTAACATTGGATGTACAGAGGAATATTACGTTATACGCACTCTCGACTAACAACGTGTTTTAATAATAGAAACTTAAAAAAAAATATACACACACATAACAGGGACAAAGATAATATGATATTTTGTATACTTAAAAAAATATGAATGAATAAAAAATATAAGTAGGTATGTATGTGTTTGAATTAATATGCCAAATATAACCTTACGTTTTTAATTACTTTATAACCTCAAATAATATTACACTGTCGTAGCTTTCAGAAATAAAATTTAACAATAATTGCAAAAAAAAAACACGCAACCTTCAATATTTTATTTAGATTTTCGTTTTCGTTTATTGTATATAGTATATATATTGTTATAATACCGGATAGGTATTATATACTTGAAATATATTATATAATAAGTATAAATTTGTAGAAATTACAGGCCATCTTTCAACTATCGATACCTAGTATAGTAGCTATACCAGAACCCAATATATTTCCTGCCAACTATATATTATGCATTTATAATATGTAACAACCATAGGTATAGTACAAAAAATTAATGTAAATAATAAAATATTTTTTCAATATATTTGTACATTTTTATTTTACCTACCTGTTTCGACAAGAAAAATAAAAACAGTGAAACAACTGCAACAATTTTTTAAATAATATTATAATGCTATAATGTCATTGTTTTTTTTTTCTCTGCAATAATTATATATTTGAATTATTTTTGACTACAATGCTAAACATACATTTTTATCTATAATTTTTATCCACAACAATATATCAGACGGAAATATTATCTCAGATCACTAATAGGTACACGAGCACACAAACACTGTCGCCAACCACGCCGACCTGCGAACACTTTCTCGATTTTAATAGCTCCGGCGAGTACCTAATACGACACTCGCTATACAGGATATTTTAAAAGTTACGTATAGCAGCTCAAATTAAAACGGTTTTTTTTATTTTTTACGGTTTTCGGGTATTCCGTTTTGTTATTCAAAATACTAAGGCAGAGTAACCGTGAATTTTAGCGAAGTTTTATACTCGTACGTTGATATCATATTCTGCACTAAGCATAAATTATAAAAAACAAAAAAAAAAAAAAAAATGGTAAAAAAATGTCCATATTTTGAAGGAAAAGGACACGATTACAATGTATTAGTCAAAATCATAAACGGGTTGAGAGGGCTTGGAGAATACCTACACATACTACAGAAATGCCATTGAATTTAGAAAGTTTAATTTTTTTTCGTCTGAAATTAGAAAGCCATAAATCGATCATCGAAAATTACGTAATTTCGTAGTATTCATATATAAAACAATTAGCACCTAACATCAGAAATGTTTTTCCATTTCTATGGGCCTTGAGTTTTTATTTTACTTGCCACTTGCACGGAAACTATCGCTGCACGCTACTAAATCCTAACATGTATACACTTTTTCATTCGATGTTATTTATGATGACTAAACCCGTGCATAAGTTATTTGATTTTTCTAAAGTATTATCAAATGTGCAGTTCAAACATTGAAAATAACTGGTCCGTATAAGATATGTGGTATGTGGTAAATACGTACAGCGTACCTTAAGTGCAATAAAAACGAATTTTCAAAAAAATTGTTTAGTTTTGTGACCATTTTGAACACACTGTATTATAATACGGAACATGTCAAAACAATGCACCAAGAACAAATCGGAAATATAAGTGCAGATTAATCTACCATCGATAATATTATAATTACGATATAACATATTATAAAGATTTCCAAATTGTAAGTGAAGAAAATGATTGTCTTAAAAAATTTTACGAACTTTTTAATATTATAGAACATTACGTATAAAACGCTATCCCTGCAGGTGGTAGATGTTGGTTTATGGTCCCTTTTGGACTTTTCATTAATTATTTTACTTGAAAAAATGGTTTTGGGAGAATTATGATGTTTTATGCTGTAACCATAATAAAAGAACTAACAGCTTTGCGTGCGCATTTATTTAATATTTTGAATTTAAGAACAAAAATAAACCATTGCGTTCGAAAAATGATTATTATTTTCCGATTTATAACAATTTTCCGTTATTATTTTTGGTACTTTTTTTTACGTTTAAGTGGATGACCTACGTGACAAATTATTAAGGGATTCTGTATAAAAAAGTGGAGCGACTTGTGGAATAACCAGATAAGTTTAATTTTATTTGAAAACTGTTTACGGAAAAATTATGCAAGGGAATATATTATACATTTTGGTGTAAATTCGATAAGTCCGAAAATTTGCCATTGAGTTATAATAATATTATTTATTTATTTTGTTATTTTTTCGGCACGAAAGTCCCAACTTATCTGGTTTTATATAGGTAAGCTTTTTTTTTTATTAATTAATTTATATTATACTATATAATACATAATATATAAATTTAATTAAAAAAATAGAATATAAACATTATTGTAGACCAATGGATTCCTCGATTCTTTCCAAATTTAAAATTAGAAAATGTTAAAATATATATTAGTGAATAAGTAGAATAAAATATTAAGAAGAAAATATCATTCGAAATTTCACTTCTTTAATTCTATTGTAGACTATTCTTCTTTTACTTGAGTCTGTATACATTTTTTCGAATTTATGGAGTCGATCGGAAGATTTGGAATAAAGAACTTTTTTGAAAGCTAATTGGTTCTACTTGATATATTTTAGAGGACATTTTTTGATTTTTTACAGTAGTTTTTATAAATGTAACAAAAAACTACTATTTATTGTAGAAATATTTTATAAATAGGAAAAATAACAAGATAACAAATAAATAGTTGTTATGGTAATTATTATTTTTTGAATATTATTATACTTGCCGAATTTTATTCAGAATCATCTTTTCAATGCAATGCAAATTAATCTTTATTTTGAAATTAAAAATAATAATAATACACTAATCTGTTCAAATAGACAATGGAATAACTTCCATTATCTGTATCTAGATGACCTTTTTCTATTTGATTTTAAGTTTCAAGTTAATTTATATTTTGTAAAACTTCGAAGATATTATCTAAAAATGTTGTCCATTATCTTATTTTATTATATACGTTGAAACTTTAAATTATTTTCTTTCTCATTTTGGTTTGGTTTTCGTGAACATGTTTTATACAACTAAAAATAAATAGTTGGTGTGACGACTTCGTAAGAAAATTACTGAAGAACTTGCGATAAATTGCATGTTTAAAATATCAACTAGAATATATTTGTTATCGGAGAGTTTTTTATCTAAACATTTTATACAATCATAAAAGAAAAATAATTTATACATTTTAGATTTATTGAGGAATATTACATTACGGTTGAAGAAATCATGCAATAAAGAGCTTTTTCGATAGAAAATTGGTTCTAGTTGGTACATAAATAGGGAAAATTTTTTATTTTTTTTTTTTCAGTCGTTTTCTCTGGCGTAGAGGAAAACTACCTTACACAATGGCCAATTTTGTTTTATGAATATAGAGAAAATAACAAATAAAGTGGTCACGGTTACCGAATTTTATTTTATGTACCTATTTAATAATAAAATTTTTATTTTACCAAATTTTGATCAGAATTCCGAATCTATATAACCTACTATAAGCCTAATCTAACCTACTGAGAAAAAAAAAAATGACCGGTTTAAAATACTAACTAGTATAAAATATACGCGAACGCCTATTCTATTCTGGTGAGACGTGTAGGTATTTTTGTACATACATAAAAAAATAAATTTTAAAAATTCACCACTTATTATTCAAATTAAACACATTATTATAAATCCGAAACGTTCACGGAACGTTATCTGCAGGATCTAAAATGGTATTTTCTAAGTACCTACGCGCATATTTTCGCGATAACAATCAAACGTGTCGTCACAATCCAACTGTAGTATTGATACGGTACTTTGATAAGAAAATAGATTTATCTATATAGGACGCAAGTATGCAATTTTTTTCACTAAAAATGGGTTAAGAAAACAATTTTAGTAACCATTGCGCTGTGACACGTTCGCATACGGTATATAATATATATATATATATATATATATACGTATGCATTTAATTGCTCTGATCGTAATCAAATTACGGAGTTAAAAAATCCATAGTACGAATAAAATTTAGTACTATGTACAATATACGTATGTACTATGTGTATATGTATGTATGTACATTTATCCGAAGTACGAAGTAGGGGCTCTTATCTACGTAATATTATTATAATTGATAAAAACGGCACATTGTTTTCGTGTTACACACGGCACAATAATTATACATTGCACGATAAGAGTTCATGAAATTTCATAAGCGGACACACCGACCAAGCTATCGAATATAATACATATTATATTATATCGTATCAATTGGTATGTCGAATCAGTGTCATTCGTCGATGCGTTACGGACATAATATCATGTAGTGTATACACAATGTCCAGCGCGCATTCACTGGGAAAATCGTCCGCAATCGGTGTTTTTATCGTCGCGTCTCGTCGTTTTCGCCGTTAAATCCGTACCGTTTTAAACGCGCGACATTCGCACGCAGTAATAAACCCACGTGGAAACCGTATGATAATAATATATGGTCCCGTCGTAGTTTCAACGTTGGTTTTTCACTTGATGTTTTCACTGCAGAATGTGCAAGTCAAATTCCTATAGGTACGTATATTGTATATATACATATAATCAGGGATTGGAACCGAACCGAAAAGAACCGGTTCCGAACCCTAAAAACCCTTAAAATATTAGGAACCGGAACCAAACCGGAACCGTTATTAAAATATTTTAAAAGAACCGAAACCGGAACCCGAACCATTTTTTTGAAATGAGAAATACCGAGGTTTTTTATGATTCTGAGATTTTTATATTTAAATAAAAATGATCAAATGTATAAAATAATTTTAGAGGATGTCATACTTACATTTGCTGTCTTTGTCTTTTA